>AYEL01029015.1:0-55145 GCA_000484575.1 Olivierus martensii | reverse complement strand
CTATAAAATAATTAAAAAATTATAAATAATTCTATTATTATGGATGCTGTCAATGTAATAAAGAATATGACAATATGATGTCATTAAGAAATAAAGCCAAAAATCTCCCCTTTTAATTTGCACAACTAAAAGGGCTATTTGCCCTTTTAATTTTCCAGCAGCTCATGACACCTCATAAATATCTATTATTATACTAATTGGAGTATGAGATGGTATAAATGGATAATTCACTATCAGCTATTCCAAGATAATTGTCTTGTCTAATATACTATGTAATAGTTCTGTCAGAAAATTATATCTACTAATTAGAGTTTTAAATTATATATAAATTAGAGTATATGCAGAAGAGAGTTTTAAAATTTTTCTAAGTAATGGATCTATTTGACAAGATATCATATGCATTGATATGTAAAAAACTACAAACATTATTTTTGAAATGTTTGTTAAAAAGTGTAAATCAAACAATATCATTATATTAGAGATTCATACAAAAATCCTTTTATTAAACTTTATAAAAAATACTAAAAGAAAGATTTGTTAGAGAATTATAGATTGACATCTCTGAGAATAGAGGATGAACACTTAAGTCAATTATTCTGATACATTCTGAATCATATAGAATGCCAGATCACAGAATTTGTATCCTAAGAACACTTATATATAATCATATGTCTAACACTTAGGCTGTTGCTGATGAAGTTATATTAAATGACAATAAAAAAATAACATTATATGCTATATAAACAATAAAAATTTTATTTTGCTTAGAAACTGTGCGTTATATATTCCAAAAATACAGTAATTTCTTCAAATAGTACTACAATTTAAAAAATAATAAAAAAATAGTTTTTATAATATCAATCATAATTTAAAATTGCATTTTATTAGTAAAAAACTGAAGTGGTTCAGCTGAAAATGAATCATAAAGTTAGACAGCAATTAATCCTGTTAATTCATAAACAATATGACAGATTTCTAGTAAAAGCTGTCATTATATGAATTATTTTTATTTATGGTTAAAATATAAGCTAATTTCAATTACACTCAAAAATTAGCACAAGATTGCAGAAATTTCTTTATTTGACAAACGTTTTCAACCCTCCTTTGGGGTCATTATCGGGTTTCTGATGATGCCCCCGAAGGAGGGTTGAAAACGTTTGTCAAATAAAGTAATTTCTGCAATCTTGTGCTAATTTTTGAGTGTAATAGTTTTGCAATAGTGCAGAAGCAGAAAAATGCAAAGAAGTTGGCTTACTTCTTTGCATTTTTCTGCATTCTACATTATATTTACAAATGCTCCTCAAGTTACAAACATAATGCATATGCAAATTTTGTTCATAACTCAGATATTGCTGTTATTTGGGCTTGAAAAGTATTGAAATAATTTTATATATTGTGTTTTGTAACATGTATCATAATTAGATCAATTAGAAGTTTCTTATTTGACATATTTGAACAAAAAGTTCTAAGTATAAAGCAAGGATTGTTTTGATATAATCAGTACCATCTTGAAATATTGCCATGATATGTTAATTATCTGTATAATTTTACATTATATTGATTGATAAAGCATTCTATCATCATATTACTTAAAATTATTAAAGAGATTTTGAATTTTGAAATATGGCAATGATGTCATGGGATCTTATACAACATCCCAAATTCAAACAAAATCATTTTACCATACAATTCGTTTATTATTGTATTTGAAATCAAGTAGCTTTTAACAATGATGTCACAGTAATGTGACTCTATTGTTACATCGTTGTGATATTACATAACGAGTGTTTTGTGATATCAGCAATTGTTACATCATAATGACATCACATTGGTACAACTATGGCATTATCCAAAATTTGGACATTACATTGAAGGATTTGAATGAAGCATTTTTACTCCACCCCAAAATATCTCTCTCTGGGACAATCTCAATCTAGGCTAACCTGTACTAGCAACAGGACTGCAAGAAATTGCTAAGCCAAGTTTGGTTCTGCAGGGTCAAACAGTGCAAAAGCCTTTGTGGAATAGGCAGAGAGATAAACATTGCATTTTAAATATATAAATTACCATAATATTGTGAAATTTTTGAAAAATTCAAAAGTTATATAAAAATTTTTAAAATTATAATAATGAAATACTTTATTAACTAAAATATTGCAAAACTATCTAGTTATTTAATATATTAGTTCAATATTTCAAGATGGCAGAGTTTTTCCAAAAGGACTTATTTTATAATTGAACATTTGTTTCAGAAATATGAATAAGACAATACTAATTTCCAACTTATAATATAGATTACAAAATATAATATCTGCAATAAGTATAATATTATTGAATTTAGTGTAAACATAATTTTCAAGTTACAATTTTTTTGAGTTATGACTTAACCTCTGAAACAGGTTATGTTTATGGCAAGAGGAACAACTTTCTTTAAATTTTAAGAATTTTTGTAAAGTATAAAATATTAAAAGAAAATAATAACATTTTGAGATTATATTAAATTTTTTAAGGAAAGGCTTTAGTACTTCGGCTATTCCTCATAGTCATCACCCTTCTTCTCCATCATATCATCATCATTCTCTTCTGAAACAGAGTCCTACATTACTGAAAATAGCATCACCAGGCACATCTAAGCCAAATCCTGCAACAACTGTTGATAGTGAACATTTTGAAATATGGAGATCAGAAACTTTAGTTTTAGTCCTAACTGAATTTTGGCTAAATCAAGGTACAATTGAACCATACAGAAATTGTTTCAGTCCAAATTTGGTAAGCATTAATAAACTAGTCTTTATCTGATTTCTGGTTATTTTTATTATAATTCTTTAAATATGAAAAAATTTCTGTTTATTTTTGGAAAAATAAAAATGATAATCAAAAATATTTATATTTTTAGTGAATTAACAAACTATTAATTTACATAAGTTTAAAAAAAAATTTTAAATAAAAATACATCTTATTTAATATTGAATATTTTATCATCAAACAATAAATATATATATATTACTCTGAATTTATATATTAAATGCATTTATTAATTAATAATTTTATATTATAAATTCATTAAAACAATATATTTAGCTAATTTTATTATGTCTAATAGATCTAATATGTAATTAAATTAGAATTTCATCCTGTTCAAGGGAATTATAAATATTATGAAAAAAAATTTTACAATGGAATATCATCAAAGAGAAGGATGCAAAATATTTGCCAAATACTTTCAAGATGACAAATTTTAAATTGTTAGCATCTATAGCATACATTTCACATTCTTGTGCACCAATATTTAAAAATTAAATATTAAAAATTTAATTGTGAATTATGAACAGTTTAAATTGTTAGCATCTATAGCATACATTTCACATTCTTGTGCACCAATATTTAAAAATTTAATTGTGAATTATGAACAATTTAGAAGATTATGAACAAAAAAGAATATTAAATGAAAAGTCATTACTGCTGATTTTTTTATTTCATTTTAACAAAACAAAATCTTATCTTGTTTGAATTGATATATTTTACTTATTCTCTTAATTTATATTAATGTCAGAATTCAAAATGTAACAAAATTTTTACTCTAACTAATGGAATAGGAAAACCAATTAATATTTAGAGATTGCTTGTAGCACAGGTTCTATTTACATATCAAGATGGAAAATATATATCGTGTGTATTATTTTATAACCACATATTTTTTTGAGAACACTGGATTCAATATAAATGGAATCAAAAAGATTTAAGTAAGAAATTAAATACTGAAAAATGTTTTTAATAAAAATTATTGAATTATTGAGCCCTAGCTGTTTTGGTATAATATGAAATTTTTTTTTAAAGTAAATATATATTTTTATAATTATTTCTATTCAATATTAATACAATGTATTAGTAGTTAAGATTTTAAATTGTTATTGTCTTATATATTATTTTATTATATCAATAGTTTACATTAAACATAATGTATTATTGTCTATTTATCAATTTTGCATCAGGAAGTACATTATGAACTTTTTCACCTTATGCTAGGAAAGTATAACTGAAGAGCCCAACCTGAAAATAATTTTACCTTAATAAAATGTGTTTTACGGTCTGTAAAGCTATTTTTTAAGTTTATACATGGATTCAATATTTTATATTATATGCACTATTTAATTATTTTTATTTTATTTGAATGCTTGCTTTTTTATATTATTCAATTTATTAAATTTAATATTGAATTTATTAGCTGATGATATCTTATCCATTTAAAAATTTCAAAGAAATTTCATGTTACTTTAATTCAGCACTATTTCCAGTTGAGCACTCTCATAGAATTGGGAGCAAATGTTTTCGGTATTTTCATACCCCCTTCAGGCTCTGGAATACTATTATACTCTTGGAACATTACCAGCCAACATTCGAAAATCCAATGTTCCAAGAGTATAATAGTGTTCCAGAGCCTGAAGGGGGTATGAAAATACCGAAAACGTTTGCTCCCAATTCTATGAGAGTGCTCAACTGGAAATAGTGCTGAATTGAAGTAAGTGATTTGAGTTTTATGCAGTTTGTTAAGATATGGAAATTTCATGTTTCTAAAAAATAGCCAATGCTTTATTTTATATCAATTATTAACAAACAAGTAAATATTAGGAAACATATATATTTTGTTTCTTTGTAACAATGTTGCATTAACTTTATTTTAAATTTATATGAACTTTCTTTTATATTTTAAAATTATATTCTCTCCTGTGAATCACATCTGATGATGGATAGTGTTTACTGAAAAGCTTTATGCAATTCATAATATAACTCTATAATCTGTAATTTATAAATTGCAGTTTGTAGAATTATACTGTGATACAAGTCTTTCATTATTATTTAGCAAAGTTAAATAAGTACAGTTTGGTAATTAAAACTAAGTTATGTAAATGTGTATAAAATAATATAACAAAAAAATTAATTCACATTTACATAGACAAATTCATAAAGAAAACAAAATCAGTTCAAAAGTATTTGGATAATGTTGTATTTTGTTATATTTGTTTCTTGTATCTGCATGTTTATTAAAGGAAGACATATACCTGTATAAAATATCATGTTATAATTAAATAAATTAATTCAAAAATATAGTAATTTCTAACAATAAATTATAATTATATATTTTAATTTTATGATATCTAAGGACTGGCCTATTAATGGTGGTGAATGGGGAACATCAACATTAAGTTATCCTGAAATTATCATCACTGGGTAAGATAATTTGTTTTTCATAAATTACATATTTAAAAGTGAGTGCAAACTCTTTTTAAACTATTATAATTCTAGACATAACACAGAAAAATCTTATTTGAATCTACATGTAATATGCCAAATGATTTTGCAGGTATAAATAAATATTTTTCCTTTGTGTTACATGAAGCTTTTCACTATGCTATCTCACACCATCATCAGGTGAAATTTATTTATATAACAATCAATTACATATTTATTATAAATATTAAAATTGTGATCCATAAATCCAAGCAATGATTGAGATTTAAGGAATACAATTCTAATACATAAAATTCATAATTTTTGTTATAGTATAAAAATTTTCTAGATTAATTTTTTTAATTATTACAATATTGAAATTTGATATCATTTATTAACTGCTTCATATATACAAATGGTGATGGTAATAAATGTAGAAGAAAGAAATATTTGAAAAAGTTATTTTTTCTTAAACTGCTTTAATTATCTTATTTATGTGAAGGAAAAATATAATATTAAGTATCATTCTCTCTCTAAAGATATTGCTATGGGAATTCTGTCATTATTTTTCTTAAATATTTTTAAAATTCAAAGCTTATTAATATGATAAGATGTCTTCATATTATTTATTATATTCAATATAAAATTTTTCATAAGCAATATAGATATTTATTAATGATCTGATGTTCTATAGTAAAACAATATTCTATTGACAATTCCACAATTATTATACAATAAAACAATATTGTAGAATTGCAATATTTTTAAATGAATTTTTTACATTGTGAATTTTTTTAAATTAAAAAAAAAATTTTTTTAACTTCATTTAATGGTTTTATTTTTAAAATAATGAAATCTTTATTTGATTTGCATTTTTATTTATGAAAATATAAGATAGCAAATAAAGCTTCATGTAATATGGAAAAAAGTTACATATATTAATGAATATTCATTTGTAAATATATTTTTTTTTATATACATTAAAATATTATTAATCTGGATTAATAATAATTATCTAAATAAAGGATAAATATTAATTTATATGACTAATTTAGATAGATAATCAATATTCCAGATTAATTAAATGATGTATCCTGATATATTTTATATACATCCATTTCAATACATCCATATATATTTCATATTCAATACAGTGTTTAACAATACTGATAACAAAATGAATATTTCTCTATATTATTTATTTATTTTAATTTTCATAAAACATTTTGTGATTTATTATAAAAAAATTCAATATTGTACATATTAAATAATGTACTTTAAATGTGTGTAATAAAAGATTTATGGTATACATTTGGTAAAATTACAATAAGTACAAAATAGAACACATTGCACATTTATTTCAGTTGTTACTTGTTTTCAAACTTTTGTGTAAATAAAATAGTATCTTGATTACTAAAAATTTACTATATTTAACTAAATTTGATCCACATTAATATTAATGATGAAATAATAATTTAAGGAATATCTAAAATAATAATGTTAAAGAAATAGAGAAATTTAAATTATAAACTTTCTTGTATAATTGTAGTAAAATAAATAAGGATTATCAAATAAGGAAAATACATTGGTTTCCATAAATTAAGGAACAAAAGAAAAATCATATTTTAACAAATATATTATTATTTTTTTTTTTTCTAAAATTTAGTGAAAATATTTGTTATATTACATATTAAAGAAAGACTAAAAATAATTGAATATAAAACATTTATTTTCTACAAAAATAAAAATATGCAGAACAAGATCAAAACTGATGTATGAAAATAAAATAGACAAAATTCTTCAATATAAAGTATGGTCACCTCCTTACAGTATTACAGGATTTGCAGCAATATTTCATGCTGTTTATAATATTGCTTATCAATCCAATTAGTAGCAATGATAGTTCTTGTAAAGCACTTCTGAACTTTTCAAGATCTTGGGGGGCAAGGGTTGTTTAACTACATTTCTCCTTAGTATCCCAGATGTGCTCAATAGGGTTAAGGTTAGGAGATCTGACTGGGAAAATCAATATGAATGATGATTTGATTTTGAAAATATTGCTGTAAGAGTCTAGCTCAGTGTAGACAAGTATTATTGTCCTATAGGATAAAGGAATCTCCAATTGTGTCTCCATATGGGCAAACAATGTGGTCTAAAATTTCATCCCTAATACCTTCCTATCATTCATGTACTCCTCTAGGAGGCACATAAAGCCTGTGCAACTGTCTAAAGAAATGCCCCCTAAACTATCAGACTATATTTTCATCATAAGTGTCTCTTTTTTGAATATTAGAGGTAAAGTAACATATCAATTGATTTTTTCCATATCAGAATAGCCTGGATTTATATTGTAGAGCAAATCTAAATTCATCTGTAAAGAGTACAGTGTTCCATTAGGTTTCAGTCCAATTAAAATGATGTCTTGGTCATTTCAAACATTACCTCCTGTGATGGGGGTAAGGGGATGCAGACTGTTGGTCACCTAAAATACAGATCTCCTTTGTGAAACTTTCTGCACAAAATGGAATCTGATTCAAGTGTTTCTGTAAACCAAGGACATATTACTTTCCCTCTAATATTCGAAAAAGAGATTCTTATTGTGGAAATATAATCTGATAGTTTAGGATGGCATTTCTTTAGACAGCTATACAGACTTTATATGCTTTCTATAGGTGCACATGAATGACAGAAAGGAAACGTAAAGTAATCTCACAACCAAAAATCACAGCATGGACAGTTCACAGATGTGTTGGAATAAAGCTTGTGTTTCTTCAAGCTAATAATCAATGATATCAATCATCCATTGCATTAGTAGCCTTGATCTTGCATTGCTGTATGTCCAGGATAGTTTGAAAATTTTGAAATTGACTCTACATCCTATAAAGTACAATATGACTAACATTTCAACATCTGACTACATCTGCCTGACTTTGACCTGCCTTTAGCCTTTCAATTGTTCACCATCCCAAATCATCAGTTAAATGATGCCTATTAGCCATATTCTAAAATTTTGCTCTCTGAATTTTTCTTTCATATCTCAAATTGAAATTTGTGAGTAATCTTTACATAGCAATTTTTATGACACAGTTGAGAGGCCATCCATAAATTACATCATGCTATTTTGAACACTTTTTGACTCTCTCCCCTTCATTATTTTTTGTTACATTATGCTTGACTCCCTCTGACCAAGTCACAAATTTGAAGAACTCCTCCCTTCTGCTTAAAAATATTTTCTTCATTTTATGTAAAATTAAAAATAAAAATTACCATATGTAAAATAGTAGAAAATAGTAATTATTTTATACTAATATTTTGTTACATACATAATGACCATAACTAAACTTCCCCTATTCAGAGCTTACTATAGGCTGATTTAACAAATGGAATGATACCAAATTTAGCAGACTAATTAGGAAATGGGAAGCAAAACTTCATAAAAAAAAAGTTTAATTCAAAAACTTGCCAATAGGAAAATATGATGCTGAACAATGTAAAAAAAGCATGAAAATGGACAGATAAATGAATAACAAAGACTAAACTAAAATGAATAATTACCTTTATGTGTTGCACTTTAAGATATAATTAAAATATTTTATTTCTCTAATATCAGTTTAGAACAATAATTCTGAAAGTTAATGGAGTATAAATGATGTCAGAAACTTGGTACTGAACTTGAGCACATTGAGCTCACCCATGTGCAATAGGACTTGGTTCAATATAACCACATTTTCATAGACTAGAAATTGCATTCTATACATAACATTCTCAATAGCAGAACATGTCTGCAGGAATATTCATAACAATCCATGCAATTTTTGCAAAGTTGCTAATTTCAACAAATACCAATAATAACAATAATAAATCTAACCTAATTGTTTTAATGACTCTGCAAATCCAGAGTCTGACCTGAGCTCAGGTCTTTTACTATTTCCTAAAATAAATATATCAAACCAATCTAGCAATAACTAACATCTAACTGACAAAAACCAAACAACCGGAAAACTTACAGCTAAAAGTATCAAACAAGTATTAGACCTAAACAGCAAAAATGATGTTAGAAACTTAACTTAATAAATTTATTTGACTCAAAACACTTGCAAAAGTGTAAACGAAAGCTTTATTTAAGCAATAATAAAGCATCAGTCAAATTATCAATAGAACTTATTTAATCAAAATTCAAATATCCAAAACTCAAATATTCACAATAAATATAACCTTAAATATTAATTAGATACAAACTTAAGCTATAGTCGATCTTTACAGGAAAGTTTTGTCATTAATCATCTCCCCTTCAATACGAACACCTTGCTGTATCAGTTGATCTGTATGTTTTTATATGAGTGACTTACAGTCCTGAGCTTGCTTCATTACATAATATCGTGTAACAAATTCAAATTCAAATTTCTTAGTTTACAAATTATGTATCGAATAAAACATTGATAACAGATCATTCTTATATTCTCACATTGGATCAGTAGTAAATTATTTAGATTAAATGACGCCAAGAGAGTTCGTTCAGAAAATGGATTTCTGGTCTGTAATTTGTAACTTCCAACTGATGAGACGCAGAACATGAAAAGTGAGTTAACTCTTAAACTAAGATATAATAAGTTAAATAATAATGAAAATAACAATAAATAATAAAGCGCATAATAAAATAATAATAGAGTCAGAGTTAACTTCACATATTGTCCTTTAAGGCTGCTAAGTTTGAGACACCACCACAATAAATGTTGATCTTCAGATAATCTCATGACCAAAAATCACATGGAATGATATCAGAAGTGAGGTGGCCATGCAACTGGAAATCTATGATTAATCACTCCTGTCTTCTGTGAAATAATACCATAGAAGCTGCTGTATTAGTCATGCAATGTGGAAAATTGTACCACCTTGCATAAAAATGGTGTCTGGCAAATATCATCTTTATTTTATACATTTTATTGGGTTTCTGGATTACAATAGTGCCATATTTTCCTATTGGCAACTTTTTGAACTAAACTTTTTTGCAAAACCTGTTTGATATATGATACTTGTAGGGCTCCTACATCCTAATTATTTCCCCTACTAAATTTAGTGCCATTCTAGTTGCTACATTGGGCTACAGAATACTCTGAATAGTGGAAGTTTAATTATGGCCACTTTGTATATTGTTTAAATTCCAAATTAGCCTTCAAACAATTGACTATAAATGTCTTAGAACTAGTTACTGTATATATTATATATTTCAATTTGGCAGACCTATTCTTAAAAAAGATTTATATTCTGTCATTAATTTCATGTTAGTGTTCTGCATATCCAAAATTTTGATGTTATTGCCTCATGGTTATGCATTTTTGAAATGATACTTGTAGGGCTTTCAACATTATGTCAAGTTGGATCTACTGAAAGCTTATTTAAAAATTTTTTATTGCCTATCGTTAATACTATGTTAGTACTATAGATTCTCAAAGTTCCAATATTAATGCCACATAATTTCACATCTTACAACTAAAAAAAATCATGCCATGTGATATCTCATAATAAATACCATAGTTTGTATGAGATATAATGATCATTGTATCTATAACCGGTTTTTTTTCCTCTATCACTGTATTTGTTTCAAGTAATTGAAACTATGATAATGATATCCTATTAGGCCTATTTAAATTTACATGGCATTGACTAAAATGTTCAATACTATTAAATTTTATAATATAATGTATATAAATTACAGGGCCAAGTAAATTGTGGGTGCATTAGATGCATTGCACTGAGATCCCCAATTTATAAGTGTTCTGGAATTGAATATGATATTAAAAAATTCTAATAAAACATATTTGGACATCCTTATTAACTTGTGTGAATGACAAAATATTTATTATTATTATCTCTACATAGGCAAAGGAGTCCCCTTTACTCTTTTGCACTTGGAATCCAAGATATAATCATTTTATCTTATAATAAATAATATTTTTATGTGAAAAATAAAAACAATTTTTGTAGTACTATTAATCACACAATACATATAAGTTGATGATTTTAATTAATACAAAATTAACAGTTTAGATTAATCTGTTATTTTCTTTTGGGGGAAGAGGAATGTCACTCTCTTGTATAGTGACCACCTGTGAAAAGGACCAGTCAGGTCAGTCTCAAAGGGTATTACTTTAACAGGTTTCACTGTATTATTATTATTATTTATTTATTTTTTAATTATTAATTTGAATATACTGTCAAAGTTCAAATACAGCACAATAAGCAGTGGCAAATAACACATTTTAATAAGACAAAAACGCTTTCGATATCGATGATACCATCATCAGTTGTATATAACAGAATACAAGGAATTAGAATAGAACCGAGGAATTTTCTAAAATTTAAAATTAACATTTCAAAATAGAACATGAGAATAAATTCAAAATTCTAAGATTAACATTAAACATAAACTGCATAATTATACATGACATGAGATTAAAAATAGTTCATAAATAGGGTGGGAGTACTAAAAAATACACATAGATAAAAGGGAAGACAAATAAAAATTATTAGAAATTATTGCGTAAAGCATATCTCCATGCTGTACTCAGTCCGTCAGCTTGCTGGATATTAACAACATTACTAGTCTCGCTGTTCCTTAAAATCTCAATCTTCTCCATCACAGGCAATGACTTGCGGTCATGCACGTTCCTTATAACACGAGTGTCATTCCAGAGGACTTGCATGTCCTTTTCGTAAGCTGTTTGTGCCAAAGTGGTGCTGAAGACACCTTTAGTTATATTGTTTTTATGCTCTAAAAGCCTCTCCTTAAAATTTCTAGCTGTAGCTCCGATATAGATTTCAGATTGGTTATCATCAAAACTCAGGAGAGGGATACTGTAGATGCCCAACCTATAATCTTCAGATCTTTTCGACTTGTCGTTTCGCAGTAGGTTAAAAATGGTAGGGGCCCTCTTAAAAGTGTGGGTCTTATTAGTTGACTTAAAGGAAGATTTAACAGCCTTGCTCGAGTGGAGCCTGTAAGGGATCGGGAGGCGGCATACAGTCTCCAAGTCAGGTTCCTTAAAGGAGTGCGAGCAGGATTGACCCGGGGAGCTATCTGGTTCATGAAGTCAGTTTTCAGTTTGCGATATAAACCTTGTATGCACTTGTCACTATAGCCATACTTATGGCCGATGGTAAAAATCCTACTTAGTTCAGCTTTATGAAGGAAATCGCTGCTACAGTGAGTGAAACATCTCTGGAAATACGAAGTAAAAGCAGAATTTTTGTACGCCCAGGGGTTGAAGGACCTTCTAGGTATAATAACAGGGGTAGCAGTTGATTTAGTATAAACTGTAGTATTAAAATGATCCCCAAAGCAATGATTTTAATATCTAAAAAATTAACAGATCGGCTAGCTTGGATCAGTTTTAAAGAAAGCCTGTACTCCCTTTTTGAAAAATGCTCTATAAGGAGACTAGATTTATGGGTACCCTTCCAAAGAACAAATACATCATCAACATACCTTGAATAAAGTAAAAACTCATTAGTAAAATTGGGGTTCAACTGCAATTCTACTTCCCTAACTACTAACTCCGTTAGGACAGCAGCCATGGGGCTCCCTATAGGGACTCCCTGGAGTTGTCTATAGTATACGCCATTATATTCGAAGAAAGAATTATGACAAATTATATAAGAAATCTTACGGAGAAGCGCTAAATGGCGTTCTGCAAGTGTGTGGTTCAATCAGAAACCTGTAGAACAACAGGCATGTGGCATTTAAGTAGAGAGAAGGGTACAATGATTCAAAATCCAAGATTATCATATCACTATCAATTCCTGGGCGTAGTTGTCTAAAGGTGTCTAGAAACTCGGTGGGGGAGGATAGGCTAAGGGGGTAAGGTTTTAAAAAACTATGACACCACTTAGCTAGATGCTTCTCAATAAAATATGTTGGAGAATGCATTTTTTCTATGATCGGTCAGGCCGTCACAGGGTCTTTATGAGTTTTGATGTAAGCAAAAACCCTGGGGCAAGCAGGGTTGACCATCTTATTCTTACAAATATAATCAGGCAAATTACTATGTTTGAGGAGCCGGTTAACTTTAGCAACAAGTGTATCGGTGGGGTTCTTTGATAGCACTTCCGCCTTAGAGTCCTGCACAAATTGCAAAATGTAGGCGTCATACAAACTTTTCTTTAACAGGACCAGTTTTTTAGATTTATCATCCTTTGTTATAATTAAGTCCTGATCTACAAGCCAATCAAGAGTCTGTCTGACTTTGGAGTCACATAACAGGAAGCTGCCTGGAGGGGGGTTTATTACAGGCATTCTTTCTGCTGTGCTCATTAAAAAAAGACCATCTAAGCTTTTCGGCCTCTAAGTCATCAAGTGGTTCAACCAGCTTTTCAAAAACAGATATGTCTTGCACTAGATTAAGCACTTCAAAAAGCACACAGGCAGGGCCATTACGTAAGAGTTCAGATGCAAAATGGGAGATTGAGATATCGTCTAAAATAGTAATATCATCATCAAGCGGTATAGAAGAGTTCACTCTGGTTCAGAGTTGTTTCCGAAAGATCCACTTTAGCTTCTCGACATGCTTCTTACGGAGAGCACTCTGAAATGAATATATAATTTGTCATAATTCTTTCTTCAAATATAATGGCATATACTATAGACAACTCCAGGGGGTACCTATAGGGAGCCCCATGGCTGGTATCCTAGTGGAGTTAGTAGTTAGGGAAGTAGAATCGCAGTTGAACCCCAATTTTACTAAGGAGTTTTTACTTTATTCAAGGTATGTTGATGACGTATTTGTTCTTTGGAAGGGTACCCATAAATCTAGTCTCCTTATAGAGCATTTTTCAAGAAGGGAGTACGGACTTTCTTTAAAACTGACCCAAGCTAGTTGATCTGTTGTTAATTTTTTAGATATTAAAATCATTGCTTCGGGGATCATTTTAATACCACGGTTTATACTAAATCAACTGCTACCCCTGTTATTATACCTAGAAGGTCCTTCGACCCCTGGGTGTACAAAAAATCTGCTTTTACTTCGTATTTCTGTAGATGTTTCACTCACTGTAGCAACGATTCCCTTCATAAAGCTGAACTAAGCAGGATTTTTACCATCGGCCGTAAGCACGGCTATAGCGACAAGTTCATGCAAGGTTTATATCGCAAACTGAAAACTGACTTCATGAACCAGATAGCTCCCCGGGTCAATCCTGCTCGCACTCCTTTAAGGAACCTGACTTTGAGATGGTATGCCGCCTCCTGATCCCTTACAGGCTCCACTTGAGCAAGGCTGTTAAATCTTCCTTTAAGTCAACTAATAAGACCCACACTTTTAAGAGGGCCCCTACCATTTTCAACCTACTGCGAAACGACAAGTCAAAAAGATCTGAAGATTATAGGTTGGGCGTCTACAGTATCCCTCTCCTGAATTTTGATGATAACCAATCTGAAATCTATATCGGAGCTACAGCTAGAAATTTTAAGGAGAGGCTTTTAGAGCATAAAAACAATATAACTAAAGGTGTCTTCAGCACCACTTTGGCACAAACAGCTTACGAAAAGGACATGCAAGTCCTCTGGAATGACACTCGTGTTATAAGGAACGTGCATGACCGCAAGTCATTGCCTGTGATGGAGAAGATTGAGATTTTAAGGAACAGCGAGACTAGTAATGTTGTTAATATCCAGCAAGCTGACGGACTGAGTACAGCATGGAGATATGCTTTACGCAATAATTTCTAATAATTTTTATTTGTCTTCCCTTTTATCTATGTGTATTTTTTAGTACTCCCACCCTATTTATGAACTATTTTTAATCTCATGTCGTGTATAATTATGCAGTTTATGTTTAATGTTAATCTTAGAATTTTGAATTTATTCTCATGTTCTATTTTGAAATGTTAATTTTAAATTTTAGAAAATTCCTCGGTTCTATTCTAATTCCTTGTAGTCTGTTATATACAACTGATGATGGTATCATTGATACCGAAAGCGTTTTTGTCTTATTAAAATGTGTTATTTGCCACTGCATATTGTGCTGTATTCGGACTTTGATATTAAAGGTCAAGCAATTTTGGTGATTTCTCTTTTTATTGAATATACTGTATTTTATTTTATGGTTTATATTATATTAAATTGTTTTAATATTCTTATTTGTAAATTTTTTACTATTTTTTTTATTTCAACCACAGTTTGTTATGTAAAAACAAATTACATAGAATGTTTCACAACATTTTACCATATCAGATCATTATTATTTGAAAATAAAAAAAAAAAACATAAAAAGAAATGTATTTTGTTAATCACTCTAATTTGAGAGAAAAATATATTTAATTTCCTGAGAGTTTAATTTACAGATGGATAGCTAAATAAAAAATTTTCAAAATAGAAAAATTTGTGGAGAATGTAGAATAAAATAGAAATGAAGTAAAATTAAAGTGACTCATAACATAGATGATAACATCTTTTAATAAATGAAAATATATAAGAGAATATATGTTATAAAAAACACTTTTCTTTTTAAAGTATCTGCAACGATAAATCACAATGCTTTATTAACTGTTCACTTGTCTGTCACATTTTACAGAAATGAAGAAAGGAAATGTTAATTCCTTAGTTTCAAGAAAAATGTATTTAAATAGAATATTTTCATTCTAAAATTTTAGTTTATTTTTTAAGAAATTCTTTCTTGTATTGTGTTAAGAAATATTATTATATTAAACTGTACTGAGCAGGGCTGCCGAGAGGGGGGTGACATCCGAGACTTTTGTTACGGGCCCGGCACTGAATATGACCCGACCGTCGGGCTCTGATGTGTCACATAATGTGTCCAATAATTCACAGGCCACCACCAGAGTGCACTTTCTACCATCCAAAGAGGTTGTGACAAAATAAACTATTTTATATATAACATGATATGTAATGTATCAAATTTTAAATTTATTGTTTAATATTTTATATGACTTTTTTTATTAGATCAAAGTGATGCACATTTTAAGTGAAGCCCAGGCTACAAACTTGTCATGGTCCCAAAAATTTTTCTCAACAGCCTTGATACTGAGTATAAACATGTATGAAATGACCATGAGATGCAGATGATTTATTACAATGATATTTTTTAATTGTTATACACAAATAAATAAGAAAATTCTAATTGAAATAAATAACATCATTAATTTAAAATATTGTTGATTATCTTTTAATTTAATTTGAAATTAAATTTAAAAGATAATCTTATGAGTTTATGATCAATGATATATGACTAATGTAACATTTGAAATATATTTTGAAAAGCTTCTCTTATATATACAGTACCTTATTCAAAGAAACAAATTCATATTGTATTCAATGTATACAATATTATAGATTACTAGAAAGATTTGCTCATTGAAGAACTAGATTTGATTTCCTGATATGTGATTATATATTGGACAGTTCAATTATGTCAAAAAAACAAAACTAAGAAAATGTGCATATGTAATAGACAGGGCCACCGCTAGACATTTTGGCGCTACAGGTGATTTTTTTTGACACCCTTACTATACTTCATACCAAATAATCTAAATTTACTAGCCGCTCTCTTAATTTATAAATGGCATAATGCAAAACAATCAAAATAAAACCCAAAAAAAAAATATTTTTTTTTTTGTTTTCAAATTAAAAACTGTGTAAATTGAGTGCCATGCAAATCGAGGGGTAGGTGTATACGGATCGGCTTTTATTTGAATATATATGGTAATCTTATTAATAAACTTTTTTCATTAAAAAGATTGGTTGGATGGCCATGTGGTAAAGCATTTGCTTATCACTTTGGAAGATCCAATTCAGTTCTGCTTCTCATATCTCCAGTTTTATTTGAATATATATGGTAATCTTATTAATAAACTTTTTTCATTAAAAAGATTGGTTAGACTTTTTTCATTAAAAAGAATGCATTACCATGTGGCAAAGCATTTGCTTATCACTTTGGAAGATCCAATTCAATTCTGCTTCTCATATCTCCATCTTTTATAAAAGGTCTGGTCCTAGCCCATTGAACCTCATCCTTCAACTTTCTGATTGATCTTATCATGGGTGTTGGCTACCTGTAGTGGGCTCTGAAAGTGGCCAAAAAAATCAACTTATCAATCTATTGCCTAATCAATCTATTTATTGTATAGTTGGTTTTAAAACTACAATAAATATTCAAACATATAATTCACCATCAGGAACCAAGTGTGATTTGGCAGCTTACCTAACCTAACCTTTTCATTAAAAAGAAAAAATATTTAAAAAAGGAAAGCAAATATAAGGAGAAAAAGGGAATATTTGTAATTAGAAAAGTTTAGCTATCCATACATATGCTAATCTTTAATTTTCAATCATTTTCCAGTAAAATATATTTGTCATGATGGGACATTTCTTCAAGAATGCTGTTAATAAATTTACTATTCAAATATGGTGATGAACTAGAAAATTACAAATATAATATGAATTTTGAATATTGTATGTGCAAGATTTTGAAAAAATTCAACAGTTTTAAAAATATATAAATTCAAATTCTTTAGGATTTTTGACATTAAAAATAAGTAGGCTTTGCACATCAGAATTCATATATAAGAAATTTCAACTATAAACAAAATTATATTTAGAACTTTTTACTTCACAGACTTTATAACTAAAAGAAAAAATTTTTATTGATAGATTATTTTATGAATATGTCACACTTTAAGCAGTGATTTGAATATATCATTAAAATAAAATGTCTGAGTGAATTTAGAAATTAAAAGCAATTATTAATAGCATAATTTCAAATTATATATATCTAATATGTGGAGAATTTGCAATTATTGAAAAGCTTATTATTAAAGTTAATAATAATGGAAGTTTTTAGACATGCATTTATTGTATAGTTGCTTTTAAAACTACAATAAATATTCAAACATATAATTTATTAAACAGTCAACCTTGATTTATTAGTGAATTGAAGTGATTCTCTGAAAATGATTAACACTACTTTTTTGAAACTTTCTCTTTTAAATTAGTGTTCAAAATGAGCAACTTCAATTTCAGCATAAATTTGCACACTACATACTTCTTTCTTGAAAATAAATAAAACATAAACAAAACAGTGATCAAAAACTAATATATTTATTAGTCTTGTTAATACAAAAGACATTAATTTCTTCAATAATCTAGCATATTATATCTTGCCTGTGTGATAGCTGCCTTTTTAAAATTAAAATATTTCATTTAATTTTTTCCAGAAAATATTAACTTTCTTCATGTAATACAAACATTCTAAAAAATGCAATAATATCTTGGCCACCATGATCTGCTGACAGACTATTTTTATAGAAGTTCTCCCAAAAATATAGTTTTATGATAAAAATCCAGGGTTGGAGTATACTGCTGATATAACAAGAATTTTTTGTGATATGATGTGGTTGTAAATAATTTTTTGATTAAATTTTTATTTTTAGCAGGCCAACATCTTTATTACTTCATGGACTTAAATATGCTCTCAGTCTAGCTCTTCAGAAGTCCTATATTTTTTAACTCTCTACGTGTATCATTAATTCTTCAATGTTTAAACATATTTATAACTGTATTTATAGCAAATGTAAATTTATATTAAAACTGAAGGAGCATTCTGTATACTTACTTTTAAAAGTTTCAAAAAAGTAGTGTTAATCATTATTTTTTTAATTCAATAAAATCTATTTACTATACTTTGATTTAAATAAAATTGATAAAATGCAAAATAATTGCATATTTCTTTCAGTTTTTTTACGTGTCTTTATTATTCTAGAAGTGATGATTCAAAATTTTGTTTTTTCTCATTAGCAATGCTCAAATCAAAAAGTTTAATCTCTGCATTTTTGAATTCTTTTTCATCAAGAAATCATTTAAGTTTGGCTTATACTATCATTTTTGAATTATCATTATGTATATTATAAGATAGTTATTAAATATTCATTTGCTGCATAAGCAAATTATATATGAAATATTAATTTTACCATAAACATACATACATAATTTATATAAGTTGAACTTATATAAACGTTTGATTTGCATAATGTTTTCAGGAATATAATGCTAAATAAAATAGGAATACTTATAAGGTTTATAATAAAAAATTGTAATATGATTTTTAATTTTTACTTTGTTTACATAATAAAAATGGATCAGATTACATTAGGTTCAATAAAAAATCAACAAATAAACATAATTGTATCAGAATTATTTTATTTGATAGAAAACAGATATAGGAATGGAATAAAATCAATATTTTTGGAGGAATGACAAAAATGTTTTTAATGAGGCGTTTGATTACCTGGAGTCTCTACGAAACCAACTACAATGTGACGTATTTTTTTCATCTAACCTGCACCGGGCTATATGCTCCTTTTTCTAATAATTGTATACTTTTGATTTTTCATCCTAACTTTTTTTTAATTTTTTGGCACGAAAAAATTGGATTTTGTTGGCACTCCAATATACTCTACTCTGATATTGTGTTTTAATTTTGGATTAAGAATCAAAAGAAAAAAATTCTGAATTTTATTAGGCCAAATTTGCCTATGTAAAATATACATTTTGTCAAATTATTAATGATTTTTGAATTGGATAAAAAATTTTTTACATACTTATATTCTTGATATTTTGCATCTAATAATACCAAATATTTGATAATTCTAAAAAATTTTCCAATTAACAAAGACAATTTAAATTGTAATTTGACACCGCTAAGCCTAATCTGATACCACGTGTAAACAAGCAATCGTATCCTCCCTCCTAAATAATTAAAATAATTGTTTATTAGATCTAAGGTGGTGCCATCTGTTATTTAATAATTAAATTTTAATTTTTACTAATTTCCTGAAATAAAAAATTTGCTTTGACTTGGAGGTTTTTGCCATTTTAGCAATTATTTCAAAAATAAACCACTGGGGGAAGTTTGGCTTGATAGGATTATTTGATTGTGTAAATTCCTTTAGTAAATGTTGATTTATGATTGATATTTTTTTGCAGATAACTGAATCAGTATCCTGGTCAGCAGATCCATCCAATCTTGTTTCATCACTTTTTAATGTAAATATCTGCCATATTGAAACAATATAAAATTAATAACCTCTAGTAATAAAATATAATGATTAATATTTTAACTAACTGCTGATAACAGGAATAAATATCAAGAATAGAATTAAATGGTATTCCACTTAATTCTATTCTTGATGCTGAAGATGGTTTCATTAAATTAAGTTATTATTTATCAACTGCTGTTGAGTGCTATTATTTTGAGATAAAATATACTGTTTGTGTGTATTTATAACATCATATTTTCAGAAAATAAAAGCAGAATTTTTAAATTTAGCAACAATTTTAAATTGATTATAAGAATTACAAATACTAAATAAGATACTTTGATTTTAAGGTGCTAATGATTTCAAGATGATCTATTAATATCCCAATATACTTGTATAATTTTTTCTTTTAATTTTGAGAGCTGCTGATAGTAAGGATAAAATATGCAAATTTATTATAACCATGAAGAAAAATATTATTTTTATCCAATTATAAAGCAAAATCAATTATAAAATATCAACAATAAAAAATAGGAGGCACTTTATATTTAAATTTCTAAAATAAAAGTTGATTATGAATTTTTTTAGCAGAAGTTTTGCCATGTTATTATACAGTATTAATTACTGTTAAGATTTACAATAAATTTTTTGCTGATTCATTATAAAATACATTTTAAAATTATGATTAACATTTTAAAAATTATTTTATTACTGCTATTAATAATTCATATTAAAATATGGACATTTTTTGCTTTACATAAATAATTAGAACTGAAATTTTCATATAACCTGATATTAAATAGATTTTTAACAAAAATTCCTGGAAAATGATTGTAGTTTCACAATGTTACAGAAATAAGTGGTTCTCTGACTGAAAGAGAGAGAACATTACCTGGGACAATATTGTACTGCAGATATGATATATAAAATTAATAAACAAGATATAGAACATTATCCATGTAACTTTGAAATTGGATGTACATAAAACAGAATACATGTATTGTATTTTTCTATATTTGATGATATACTCTTATAGATAATAAAATGCAGAATAAAATTTTCACTGTTTAATAACTATTAAAAATGGACCTTTTAATAATGGGTTATTTCATATTATTTCTTTATACTAGAGTTGTAAAAAATGTAATGACAACATGTCAATTACATTGTAGTCAATTATGTATAATGATTTAATCATGATCATTTATTTTCACCTAGATTCACCATCAAGTAATATTCTTTGTTTGATTTTTCTATTGAGCCTATCTTATGAGTGAGTGAATATAGAAAAGTATGTAAAGTTAGTATCTCCTTATATAGAGGTTTTAAAACACTTAGAAAGTTAGTTTGATGCTAGAAAATTTTCTAATTTAAAAAAAAAATAAAGAAAACTTTACATAAATCAATGACTTCAATTGAATTGATTGATAGAGTTAGTTAGCAAATTTACACACAAAATTTCTAAAGTAAAAAACAATTAATTTTAAAACTACATCAAGTTCTCTATATAAAATTTGATGATATAAATACTCAATCTTGTTAGTTATATATGAATAAAGTATATGAGAAGAAAATTGGAAAATTTAAAAAATGGTAATGAATAATACCTCAAGAATTTTTGAAAGACATTGCACTACTTTGAATTTGTATATGGCTTAAGAAATTTTAGTTTAATGTAATAAACATCTGAAATCTTTTATGAGTAGTTTATTTTTAGTTCAGTTTTAAATTTATTTGAAATTTAGCTTTGATCAATAAAGATTAAAACATATCAATTACTATATTAACAACTATGTCCCAAATTAAAATAAAACAGAATCTAAACTAGCCTACAGGACCTTAAAATAAAATTAAAGATGCCATTCTCTGTGCAGCTGAAGAAGGGCAATCCAGCCCAAAAGTGCTCTTGCATCTTTAATTTTATTTTAAGGTCCTGTAAACTAGTTTAGATATTATTTTATAAATTACTATATATTTGAATTTAAATAATTTTCATTTTAAAATTTGTAAAGTAATAAACGTTAAATATTTTATATTATTAAAAATTAATAAATAATAATATATATTTTTAGGACCATCCAATCCCTTCTCATGATCACATGCAGATGGTTAGAAATTTTATTAAATATCTTCATTATTTTGCTAATAGTGCTAGACCAACTAGTTCAACTAATGGATATGCTTATGAACAAATGAATGCAATGGAAATACTGAAATGGTAATTAATATGTGTTATGTTAGTTTATATTTGTTATAGAAACATATACAAATATTCCCTGACTTGCACAAATAATTGGAACCATAACTTTGATTTTGCAGAAATTAGGAAAATAATTTTTTAACATAATTCTGAAACAAAAATTGCTGGTGCTAGTGGACTATTATGATTGAACTTATACCATATTAGAATGCTAAATTCTTCTCTGACTTAGAATGAGAAATGCTATATGGAAAGATATTATACCAGTAATGTGATATTAAGATCAACAAGCAATATATCAAACATAAATAAAGTAATATGATATTTTAAATGTTGTAAACCAATATGTTTGGACTTATATCTTGAAAATACAATAAATTTTTATGCTCTATACCTCAAAAAATAAATCTTGAAAATTTTTTTTATGTAAGTTTAAATTTAAGAGATCAGATATACATAAATTGGGGAATATCTGCATATTTATTTTAAGTAAAAATTTACATATAATTTAGTTAATATTATTCTTGAAACAAGCAAAGCTGCTATTTATCCAATAAAATTTCTGAATTTTTCAATCCACAAGAATTTAGCTTCTACACAGTTTGATCTTGAAAATTGGTTCTCCCTATCATCTTTTTGAGAAATCTGCATCCTTAAAAATTATGTAATATAGTGTGACTATATATTAAATAATTACTGACTAATATTATTAAAAGCAACTGTTTTAAATAGAATGCTTCTATTAATATAATACAGGTTGATAATCAAAAATCTGGCAATCAATATTCCTGTTCCATTAGTTTTTCAGCATGAATGTCGGAGCGCATTTTTAAATTTACCAGGTTGGCATGCCATTTATGTTTTGATGGGCCTGTACTCCATATTCAGATGTTTGGTTATCCTTGCAACCAGGGTTGCCAGATTGACTTTTTGGATTTTTTTAGATATGGTTGGCATTAAAAACTTGGCTTTTTTTAGACATGGTTGGCGTTAGAAATTTTTTTTAACATTTAGGCATTTTTTTTGGCTTTTTTTGCTTATTGGCATTATATAAAATCTTTTAACTTTTTTCGATAGTACAGTAATGAATTAAAATTGTGTTGAATTATTTTATTTAGTTGAATTAACATTCTGTAGCACTAAGTCTCGCACTCACATGAAATTTGCAGTCGTTTGATTGTTTGGTCAACTGATCGTCTCTCTGCGCCCACATAAGTGACTAAACACGTAACTGATTGAGATGTGCATACACATGCAATTAACAGTTGTCTGACAACTCATTTTCTAGGTCAGTTATACAAATTTTTTACCATAATTTGGTAAACTTCTGTCCAAAGTTGAGCGATTAAATTCCTACTGGAATGTTCTTTCATAAATAATTTCAGATTTAGAAATTATACATTTTTGGTTATACCATAACAATTTTGTCATAAATCTAAATAAAACTAAATTTATGAAACAATTTGAATAAACAACATGATACTGATATAGAGATACAAATATTTCTTTTTCAAGAGAGTCATAAAGATTTAGGAATTATTTCAAATGCAAAATTAAGCTTCAAATTTCATATTATTTAATAAAAAAATTATATAAAAAAAACTGGTTTTATTTAGAAATATCTGAGATATATTTCTGACCTAATATGTAAAGCCTGACTGAATGCAGAAATAATAAGTATTGTGTCTTATAGTTTGATTATTTATGCAGCAACATCTAAAAGATATTTAGAAAAATTAAACAACCAATATTCAGTTAAATAAATTATTAAATTTATTACTAAATTATAATGGATGGAGAACAGAGAGACAAAGGAAATAAACTCATTATCAAAAGTTTAGTTGGAATACTAATTCCCCTTTAAGCTGTTTAAATATTTCACAATTATTGACTAATGTAGTTCATGTTCTCAAGCCTCCCACCTGTGGAGTTCAGGTGTCTATATACCGACATTACCTTTCAAGGTTTTTTTCTTCTGTTGTCAAATTGTATCAAGTTTCTACCTTAGTTTGGCAGACTTCTGTCCAAAGTTGAACGATTAAATTCGTATCGGAATGTTTCTTCATGACTCTGTTATATAAGATTGGTTTAGACTGAACTGTTTTTATAAATTTTTCAGTCCCAATATATTCATTGTGTATTTTTTTAACATTATATAATTAAATATTAATGTATTCAGTAAGAATATTCATTTTTACAGATATTATAAATATGAAATTAGTTTAATGTTTTACTTACCTATTTATGTAGCCCTCCAAAAACTCAAAAGAGAATGACAAATTTTCATCCAGATATATTTGTACTGGTTTGTACAACTGTTTGGCTGCAACTGGGCACAGACTGGTACAAAGCTATATGTCACATCCTAGTTGGATGACCGTTTAATTTGTGACAGGTCACAAACTGTTTAATCTGCTAACAAAAGAGTTGCTAGTGGGCGCAATCTCATAGAAATCATTTGTAATCACTCCTGCTATTAATAGTTAATCGACTGATAATTGCATGTGGGAGCGGTCCTTACAGTCTTTTATATAGTTATTAAACATTAAAATTTCATTTGCTTTTCAATTAGTGTTTAATTTTATTTCTTTAAAGCACAGTACAAGTGGTCCTTTTCTGTTAAATATATATTGCATATATATATACATCAAAAATCCAAATTTTTGAAAATCCGGCAATCCTCAGGTCCTGAGGTTACCGGATTTTTAATAATCAACCTGTAATGAAAAGTCACCAAAAATTAATATGCATATTATTTTAAATGAAATGTGTTAGAATCTAATCTGGATTTTTTTACAAAAATTAATCTTGGGTTATATTTTTGAAAAAAAAAATATCTAATTTATATTAATAGCTATAGAGATATTTCATGATTTATGCAGTACTACTATATATTTCTTAATAGTTTCCACAATTCTAATTTATCTAAATTATTAAGTAATTACTGTATTATTATAAAATTAGAACATTATATTTTTTTATATAAAAGTCTAGCTATCATAATGCAATTCAGTTTTATAATTTAAATCATGCTATATCATACCCTCCAAGTGTCATGCAATTCGCGGGACAGTCCTGCATTTCTTGAAAAATCCCGCAGCCTCGTCCACAACAGTCAAATGTCATATTTTTAGGCTGTTTTTTTTTTGTTATTGGCAATAAATTTAATAAAATATTTAGTAAACATTATACTTATACATTTAACATTGATGTTGGTAGATAATAATGATAAATTTATTTTGATTATAAAATCATGATACTTCCACACGATATTGATATGAGCATCAAATGTGATTCTGGAAATATAGATATACTAAAGATGGATTTGCTATGGTTCTTACTTCAAAATAATTGAAGCCATCTGGAAATCTACAATTCAAAAATCTCAGTAGGATTGCTATGTTAGTATTGACACTACCCCACTCAAATGCTGATTCAGAAAGGGTTTTTTCTGTCATTAAAAGAATCAAGACAGACAACCGGAGCACACTGAACAATGAGACACTATCAAACTTAGTGTGTGCAAAGATAAACAAATTTTCTAAAGAAGCATGTTTTAACATGCAGATTAGTGATAGTGCACTAATAAAATGTAAATCAGAATTATAATAAAGCATATACAAATTCAAAAGAATGAACATACGTAGATTAAACATCAAAAAATGAAAAATAAACAATTTGTCCAGCAAATGACCTGTATGTCCAGCATTTTGACTCATTGTGTCCAGCAAATGAAGTGTGAGACCTTGGAGGGTCTGCTATATCATAATTTATACAAATTATATTTTGTATTATATAATAATAATTATGACATAAAATAACTTTACTATTAACAAGCTATTGATTGTGATTTTATTAATAATAATAATAAAAAAATACTGTTGTTGTATTATCATAACTTTGATAAAAATGCCTATTTTTATGTTCAGAATTAGAAAATATTATTATAATAAAATTTTCCAATTATTATTTACAGTTGATTCTGCTTAATTTGGCCATCGTTTAATTGGGGCAGCCACTTTTTTTGGGCCAAATTTCAAAGAACAGAAACCAAACTAATAAACTAAAACATAATTTAAATGCTTAATTGGGACAATTTTTTTGCTTAATTGAGACAGTAACAGAAAAGGAATTTAGCAATTTTTAGAGATTTTCAAAAGTATGTCAATACTATGTACACTAATATTTGGCAATACTAGTGTGATGCGAATCAATTATCTATCGTCATGCATCTGGCAAGTATGCATTTGCTTAAGAGTCTACTATTATTGTACTAAAGACATAGACATTCTGCAACTAATCAGAGTAAAGAGGAAAAACCAAGCACTAAGCAGAAATAAACCTTTATTTCACAAAGGAATGTTTTCGACCATTCTCCACTGGTCTTCGTCAGCTAATGTTTCAACTCCTATACAGAGAGCCAGGAGATTTCTCCAGGTTTGTTTACATAGGTCAGAGAACATGGATGGTCGGTGACACGAGCTAAATTATTGCCCTGTACAGGACAGAGTATCAGTTCTAGTGCAAAGAACCAAAATGTTACATTAAATAAATTGTCAGAAATAAAAGACACTAAAAACTGTAATAAAAGTGATTAAAAACAAAAGGTTTATGCCTTTGTTTTTGTATGTCAGAATTTTTGTTTTTAATCAATTTTATTATGGTTTTTAGTGTCTTTTACATTTCTGACAAGTAATTTATTTAATGTAACATTTTGGTTGTTTGCACTAGAACTGATACTCTGTCCTGTACAGGGCAATAATTTAGCTTGTGTCACCAACCATCCGTGTTTTCTGACCTATGTAAACAAACCTGGAGAAATCTCTCGGCTCTCTGTATAGGGGTTGACATTGTCACGAACGGGTTTTCCGCCCGAGGGTGACCCAAGTTCGGGACCCGTGCCCCAACCGCCTCTGGCTCCACACTTAACTTGATGTTAATATTAATGTCGTGCAATTCGAACCATTTGGTTAAATGAGAGAATCCAAAACAATTATGCTCCATGAATAAACGTAACTACTTTTATTGTTAATTTGATTAAAGCAAAACTTATTAATAATTATTAATTATTAATGTATAATTAATAATTAATAATTTAAAATGTATTATTAATAATTTAAAATGACAACTGGTCTTCTCGAAAATAATCTTTAAAAGCCTTTTTACTTGGTGATACTGAATACTCAAACTTCTCCTGTCACCGTCGATCTCTTTCAACACGAAACACCAATACAACAGTCCACAACAAAATGGTGTTAATAATACCAAGGATGGTGTTACTTGGACGCTGGATGAACAGATATTCCACAAGGACAGGACAGGACAGGAACTACCAAGCAGTATAACCACAATCCGTTGGAAAGCTGGAGAAGACCACCTCAGCTCCATCTTCTGGCCACTATTTAACTTGTAACTAATTTGCATACGAAACATGTAGAAAATAAAAAATACTGGAACAATAACTAGTAGTTCTTCTTTCCTTGATTATATTTCATAATAAGAAAAATTAAACAAATATGAATTATTATTTCACAATAAAACAATTTCGTCCGTTTTTCCAACATCCTCCTATCAGACACGTGGTCGTGACGCCATACCCCGGCCATTTGCTACGACGACTCCAGCTGCTTCGGGCACAATCTTTACAAGGTAATATTTTAAATTGGTAAATTTTTGTTTTTCTAACTTTAATTTGCCCCACTTTTTCTTAGAACCTTTACAACATTAGCTGACAAAGTTCAGTGGAGAATGGTCAAAAATATTCCTTTGTGAAATAAAGGTTTATTTCTGCTTAGTGCTTGGTTTTTCCTTTTTACTATTACTGTACCTAGCGATATTCATTTACAGTTTCAATTTTATTTAAAATTTTTAAATCTTTGCTAGAATGCAAGAAAAGGAGTTACACTTTCAAGTAAAATTGTTTTGCTGGATAAAATTAAAAGCCAGCCATTTAATATATAAAATTGCTTGCTGGATAAAATTAAAAACCAGCCATTTAATACAAGCCATTGTAGACTTGCTTTGCTGGATAAAATTAAAAGCCAACCATTTAATACAAGCCATCATTGGCTGGATAAAATTAAAAGCCAGCCATTTAATACAAGCCATAGTAGACTTGCTGATATAACTAGTGTACCAAAATCAAGTGACAAAAGACAGACTGTACTTGATGCATTTTTGCAGAATTAAAATTTGAAATTGTAAAATTTATCATGCCTATTATTTTTCTTCATTATTTATAGTGCAAATATTTTCTGTATTTTGGTTTAATAAAGCATTAAAATAGATACCAAATTATTATTATTTTTACTTATTTATTTATTTACCTATGTATTACATATTTTATTTTAGAATTTATTATTAGTTCGTTTAATTGGGGCAGCTGCTTAATTGGGCCAAAATGGATTAGTCCCAACATGTCCCAATTAAGCAGAATTGACTGTATTTATTTTTTAGAAAATTATGTAAATCTTAGATAGTTTGTATCATGCCAAACTTTGAATTTTCTGTGGAGAAATGTTCTCTCTAAGATTTTCAAATTTCTGTCTCAAATAGAAATTCATAATAGAAATCCCAACATATGCATAATATGCATATTTATGACAGTATTTCAGGCATTGATATACTTTTATAAATATTCTCAGTGATTGATTTAACAGATAACAATTGATGATGATTTAGGGAAATATCAGCAAACATATATTTGGAAAGATGAAATTGATAGAATATTAACAAAAAAGTAAAAATGAATATTCTGGGTGCAATAGAGAAGTGTACTCATAAGCTTTATTGTCAATATGGATCTCATCATGCACCATTGATGTAAATGAGGATAAATTAAGAGGATACTTTCATTCTACACTCAACATGGGGCAATTTACTGCATACCCAGCCACTAACATAATTGAGGGAATTCTGTTGAACCATTTCAGATATAGCACAGTCACTTTGAATAGATATTTTATTTGCTTTTTCTGAATTACCAGAAATTTTGAAATTAGATTTTTCTATGTCATGTTTGTGCACTAAAAAAGTATCCATATCAATCTTACAGTTGGCATCATCTGATGGTTTCAACATCTGATTAATCATTATTGACCTTATTGCCGCTCTGAATTGGCTTGCATTAGGAGTTACATTTTAACCTCCCTTTGAACGTATGACAGAAAATAAATTTTCAATACAGTCCTGGGTAAGCCTGCATATAAGGAAAAACCTATAATCAAATTTGGCTTTTAAATCTACCTATAGTTGTTGGAGACATGATATATTTTCACACCACCCTTTAATGCACTTAGTAGCAGCAGCAGATGTCTTTTGCAATTTTGCATTTTTGAAAAAGTGACTCATTTCCTTTAAAAAATTCCAGTGAAGTGTATTGTCTGTAATGGGCTTTTTGAAAATTTTACTTGTCTTAAAAGTACTAGAGTTGAAGCAGTCAAATAATCTATCCATTTTCTGTAAGAACTGAGCTGTTTGATTTGCTTCATCTGACATACTATTTAAAGCTACATGAGTTGAAATTCCAGTGCTCACAGAATGGCTCATGACTTGAGCAGTCAAGCAAACACGCATTTCACTAAATGGTGGAAGTTTTATATGTTTAGCAGTTAACTTAGAAGCTAGTCTTGGACTCATTAGTTTGTCTTTTTCATAAAACTCTTCAATAAAACACACCACTTATACACTTCACCATTAAAATTAATGTCATGCCTTTTAAAATTGTTTCTAATGGATTTTAGCAGGTGCAGTGTATCATACATAAAAACACTTTCTCACTATCAATTTCAATGTATGGATTTTCCTCATGTATGTCAAAGAGGCGTCGAGCTTTCATATTATTAGACCCCTGATCACACACTATCACCTTTGGTATAAAACCAGCAAATTTGACTTTTTCTAGACATACTTGTATGATTTTCCTCACATTATTACCATCTAAACCATCTCTACTCAAAAAATACCCAATAACTTGCTTATAATTACGTTTTATACCTCGTATCATGACAACTAATGCTTGAGTAGCAAGTTTTATGCAATCACTTTGCTTGCAAGGATCATCTTTCCCTAAATCAGGCAGACCTTAAAAAAAATCCCCTATAGCATTGTATGTAATCCGTTCTTTTAATGAAATTTCATCGAAAACTAAAGAAACAACTCTATCTGGCAAAGGCATAGTGTTACTTTTCAGTTTTAAAATTTCTATAATGCTGTTATTGATTTCTACTTGAACTTTTAAACCACTTAACCATCTTCTTAATGAACTTTCTGCTGGTAAATGAAAAGTCTTTTCCAAGAATCTATAAGCCCTTGGAGATATGTAGTGAAGGGCAAGTACAAAACTCTTATCATAATCAGTGTATCTGCATCCCTTTTTCTTCTTGTTCTGGAATTTCAACTGATTTGATAAAAAATAATTTTGTTGCAATGCACCTAGTTTTTCTTTACAGTCCCAGTTTTCTTGTCAAAGAAGAGCATTTTCACTTTGAATATTACATAATACTTTTTTTAAACTTCCTACTTGCTTATTTCCTGATAAAACTTTCCTTCACAATGCATTTTCTTTCAACTTTTTTCTTGCTTCATTCCTTTTGAGAACTCTAGCATCAGGTAATTGACCATCATCAATTACTGTGGCTATGTAATTGTCAGGTGTATTATTTTCTACTTTCCTTTTTTTTGGAGCTGGTCTTTGTGGTGTTTTTCTCTTTCATTTGGTAGCATCAAGCTAGGCACTGATCCCCTTTTCAATCTGTGATATAAGAACAAAAGCAAATTGAGGACAAATTTTATTGATATTACTACTTTCTTTATATATACCATAATCTATGGAACATCAAGCATAATTATCATAAATCACACTTCAAGTTATAAACTAACCTATAATTATGTCTCTGAAATAACCATTATAAAAATCAATACTTAACAAACAACCATAGCAATATATTTTACTTTTTAAATAATTAATATTAGAATTAATTTTTATTATTAAATACTTTTTTAAATCTATTACAGTAAATAAAGACCATAATTTAATCTTATTTTGACTTAATTTTCTTTCATAACATTTTTATATGTGATAAACAGAAAATGTTCATAAAAATATCATAACTTATTTGCAGAAATTAAATTTTTATTATCTAATTAACTATAATATTTCAAAATCATTAAACTTGTAATTTCTATTTTGTAGATTTACTCAAACTTCTCAAATGACTAGTTCTGAAATTATTACACAATGTTATTATAATAGTAACTTTCTAATAACAAATGTTTAGGATATTGAACATTTTCAAATTTTTGAACTTTGTAAATATATGTTTTATTCATATAGTTTTAAATACATTCTAACATCTAAAAAAATATAAAAGATCATTTGTTCTTCCAAAAGAGGCAGCCTATGTCTTTTACCTTGCTTTTGTATTATTTCTGTTTTTACATCTGTTCTTATGAATAAAGTATCATATTAACTTTAAGTCAATAAAGTTACTGCTGAACTTTTTTCATGATTCAATAACAGCTTTGTTAATCACTTCTTTATACTGTTTATGCTCTTCAATAAATTCATTTCTATAAGTAATATGTAATTTTGATCTGTAGCATTACAGAATTATCTTGTTGAAAAACAATTTTTTTTTAGTTTTTGGAAAGAATCATTCCGCCAATAGTTTTTCTTCTTGTTGGAAGGAGTCTTACTGTTTTAGATTTAAAACAATTTAGAATACAATTTGTAAGAACAGTAATTAACTGATCAATGTTATGATGGATAATTCTGTCTGTTAAAATATTGAGCCAGGCAGGGCTAAAGGTTTCTCTAAAGAAGTTTCAATCTGTACATTTTTGAATACTTAGGATATGAGGATTAGTCTGTGGTTTATTGGTAAAGATAGTAGTAATAATATAAATATGGTCACTACCACTCACATCAGAGACAGATAAAGTAATAATTAATGGTGTTTCGAAGATCATCAAAAGCAAAACAAACATCAATCCAATTCTCTCCAATAATATTGGAAATGATTGAAAGAACAGACATATTCATTGAATACATATTAAAAGAGTGTCATTATATTGAGTAAACAGCCTACTTAGTTTATCAATCCATCTCAGGTAAAAACATTTATTTTTATTAAACAGAAAAAAATCTCTTTCTTGGCAAAGATTCAATCCCATACAATAAGCAGATACAAAGAAAATTTTTCACCAGGAGTTTACTAAATTCAATACCATGATCATCCTCAAGAGGACTGCCATTTATGACATTTCACATTCACATCTCCAAAAAATGAGGACGATTTACTATGGAGAAACACAATAATTTGTTGAAGTGTGTCAAGGCAGTAGGTGAAGTTTCATTTGAAAAAAAATAGATATGATGTAGAAAGGAGAAATGAGTAAATTAATAACCATCATAGTTACAAAATTGCAAGTGAATCCAAGTAGAAGATTGATATCAAGTTTTTGTTACATACAATGATTGCTGATAGCAAAGTTTCTGTATCGTTGTTGTTTTGAAAGATAGACTAGTTACAAAACAAGTAATGTCTTTATTTAAAGTGTATTGTTCTTGGACAAGGAGAATGTCACTGTTCATTCTAATAGCAGCATTCATCAACAAGGAGCTGTTAGTTTTACTTCTTTGCAAGTTAATTGAGAGAAAGTTTAGACTATTATAATGCAAATTACTGAAAAAGGTAATAGATAAAAGATCCATTGTGAGAGGAGGAACTGTTAAAACAAGAAGTGATATATATTCCATGTGTTTAGCCAATTGTAACTTTATTCTTTTTATTATGGGGCAATTCCAGTGGAATGAGTTGTGTAAAATATCTATTTTATATCCCTCAGGGAGAGAACTATTTGCTTCAGAATAGCTGATACAGATCAGTTCTGCTTCTATAGACTTAGTCTTGAAATTTGTGGCATTCACTGTAATGATTGCATTTCTGTCCTTTTGTGCAATTAGATTCAGGGAGAGAACTATTTGCTTCAGAATAGCTGATACAGATCAGTTCTGCTTCTATAGATTTAGTCTTGAAATTTGTGGCATTCACTGTAATGATTGCATTTCTGTCGTTTTGTGCAATTAAATGCATTTAGACTCTAGCCACAACATTTAAAGTACCTAAGAATCAAAAGATAGTCATCAGGTTTAACCTCCTCAGTCCTAAGAAAAATTTTGTAATGCATATTACAAATTTTAACTGTTACTCATCTTGTTACAGTTCTAAAACTAAAAAATGTCTTTCAATTTCTGTTTTATTTTGTTGTTGCATAACAAAACAAAAAAACTGAAAAATATTAAATAGATTAAGCACAAAAATTTAAAATATGTGTTCCCTATAGGGAACTCCAGGACTGAGGAGGTTAATAGATGACTATGAAATGTTTAAAGTGTTATTCATTAATAAAAGAGTTTTCTATTCCTTGCTGTTATTGACAGAATAATATGTCTTCTATTTGGAGATGCTGTGTTAGTTCTGAAAGAGATTATGATATTTGTTTCTCTAGTAAATTCAGCTAATAGATATTCACAGTAAAGTGGTAATTTTGTTAGTAGATATCATTTATTATTTGTTCATTCTCAACAGATTCTAGAATGTTTATTAAAATCAGTTTTGGTAATAATTTTTTAAAGACTTTAGCTATTACATATTTTGATAATTATAAGTTATTTTCAATAGCTTATTTGAGATGAACACATTGTGCTTTCAAAACTATTTTTACTCAGACTTCTTGATGAATAGTGTATACAAATAATTAACTGTAAAGGGATTTGGTTTTCTTGTTGAACTTTTATTGGTTTTATGTTACTTTTCAGTTGATACTGTAAAGGGATTTGGTTTTCTTGTTGAACTTTTATTGGTTTTATGTTACTTTTCAGTTTTCAGATTTCAACTTCTTTTGGAGTTAAAGATGGAAATTCTGAGTTTTCATTGGAGTTAATAACAATTTCAATAAAAAGAATTATCATCTTTAGTGAATTGTTTTATCAATTTTGATGGGCTACTATTTACAAATTCTTTAGGATCTGATCTGAGAATTGAGGAAAAACTATGGCCGGTGCAGAAAAATAGCAATCTCTTGATCTTATGCTTGAGAATCCGAAGTAAAAATGTTGTTTTCCATAATAATAAAGAACCCAAGTTGAATAAAATAAAATGCAGAATAAAAACTTAAAGCAATGAAAATACTATATTTATAACAATATCATATTTTATTTGAATCTAATTCAATGCATCATTGAATTTTTGTACTAATTTCTAACAATTAAGATAATAAAGATATTCCCTGAGTTATGAACTTAATATATTTGTAAATTTTATTTTAAGTCAGAATATTCATAACTTGGAAACCATTATTACATGGCATCCAGAAGTACTGAAATCATTGCAATATACTAAATTTTGTATTATATTTCATAATTGGACCAATTAAATATTTAGTCTAAGCTTCTAAAGAACTGCTTACTCTTCAAGTGACATAAGTAGTACCGATATTATAGCCACAGTCTTAAAACTTATGGGACGCACTGTGTACATGGTTAATTTATTCTGAGTTGAAAATTGCATAAGTCCATTTATGTTCAAATTCAATATATAGATAATCCTTATGTTGGGGTTTGGTTCAAATCATGTTATTGTAAGTCAGAATAGTGAGAAGTAGTAAATCCCCAAAATTTATGGATTCTTCACTACTAATGTTTAATAAACATTATACATTATCTGAATAAACATAAAACTAAATCATACAGATAGAACATAAAATAGAATCGTACATAAAAAACAGGATGCTTTCCATATACCAGACCATTAGATTGGGGACTCAACCCATGGAACTGCACTGACCAATCAAAAAATTTACTGATTACATCACCATCATAAGTAAAAGTGGTTATAAGTCAAGGCATGTGTAAGTTGAGGACTACCAAATATAATGACTAAAAAGAGAATACTAAGCTAATTCTAAGTCAGATTACAAACCATAATACTAAAGGTTGGAATATGATTTGTTAGTTGACTGGAGTCAAGTCTGTCTGCCTGAATTTGCCATGAGGTCCATGGCTAAGTTTAGCCTGTTTGAAGCCTGACATTGGCTAAGTCCAATAATTTCTAAAATTACTTACATTATATACATCCCAAAATGGAAATCTACCAATGTCTTGGTAGTGAAAATATGTGAATGTGTAAATCTTTTGTTACTGTTGAATATTTATAAACACAAATAAAAACATTATTTTTACAAGTTGGCTAAGATTGAGGAATTGATCATGTGATCCTTTCAATTAGCAATAATTTTAAACATATATGATTTTCTAATGTGATCTAATAATACATTTGAGTTTTATCTAAATAGGATAATATACATATGAATTATTATGCTAATAGACAGACATAGTGAATAAATCTACTTTAAAAAAATTACTTACATTATATACTTCCCAAAATTGGAAATCTACAAATGTCTTGGTAGTGTAACTGGTTAAGGAGTCAGAATGGTACCCAAAAATCCTGATTTGACTCCAGACCAAGGCAAATTATTAATTTGGGGAAAATACTAAAAATTATAGTTTAATTATTAAATAACAAATGGCACCATAAAGTAATTAATAAATAATTGTTATTTTGGCAGTTTGATTCAAAAATAAGTCACTAGGGGTATACAATCCTTAATTAAATTGTTCAGAATAAGAAGAAACAAAAATATCACTTATGGCCTTAAATTTTCCTATCTATGCTTAGTATGCTTTGTTTTATTTACCTAATTATGGGATTAAATCATCCAAATATTTTTAACTAGTCAAATTTGGACTGTACATACAAAGTTATTCTTATTGCTGTTCTGACAACTGACAATTACACACTAGCAAAACTAGGAAGGAGAATGTGCCGATGAATGCCGGGACAGGCGGAACAAATACGCGCATAGACTTAAGTTACATTCACAATGTCAAAATTAACTTAAGATATTAACGTACCAGAAATTAATAGGTTACTATTGTTACCACGTTTAGATGCTAATTTTCTTATTGCAATCATATTTGCTAAGTTTGGTGGTGTATTCTTAACATTGCTTTCCAAAATATTATAACATAATTCGCAAATCGAACGTAATTGGTTAGTGGTAACTCCTTTTAAAATAACCTTCCTAGGTTTTGATTTAGCCAGCATATATAGAAACGGATAATTACGTCTAATATTCTTCATTTTTTGCAAGGAACGTATATGCAGTGAACTCCTTTTTTATCGAGGAAACAATATTCTCGCAGACAACTTTTTATGTTTGATAGATCTTGTAGGATAAAAATCCTTCAACAAATATGATGAGTAAACGTAGATAAAAAATCGATTGTTTCCTACCGAACCTGTCTAATCAAACATTTGATTTGAGTTTCGTCATGATTATTTTTAAATCACAAGAGTTCCGCTCATTCATATCAATGCTTATTTTCGCAATTTTAGTGAATTTTTTTCATTTAAATAAAAATAAATTTGTCATTCGAGGCATATGCCTCTACTTACAAAAATCGAATTTAGATAAATTCAGCAAAATGGGAAATTTGCAAAAATTTCCTCATTTCTTCATAAAATGTGGGTAAAAATGTCAATTTATATTTTCGATCCGATCTCTAAATCATTATTAATATACTGTACTATTAAAAGTATCGTAACATTATGTTGCTATCATTCACTGATTGAAAGATGTATTAAATTACTTATATTTCTGGATTATCTGTGTTAAAAACAGAAATTTCTTCTACAATTAGGGGAAAAATAGTGACAAGAGCAAAAAGTAATATTTCTATTAAATATTAACATTTTAAAAATAGTTAATTATATAGTGCACCCGTTCTTGATCCATACTGTAGGTCAATTTAAAACCGATTGATTTATTTTAAATAAATTCTGGAAAATGATGTTTTACAGAATTTTTTTAAAAATAAATACGATTTTTTTTGGTGAACAATGGATATATTCAGCAAATAATAAATTTTATTTTTATTATGAATTATTTAATGAAAAATTCATCAAAATCGCAAAAATAATCATACTTTGTTGTGAAAATAATAAATATTTTTCGAATCAGCTACATGTTTTTGTTTTTTATAAATGCATTGTTGAAAATGTTTTTCTTCTATAAATATAACAAAATATTTGTATTATGCCAAATTTTTTTCCAAAAACTTAAATTATTGAAACTTGTAGTTAATGATCAACAACAACTATGCATTGTTGAAAATGTTTTTCTTCTATAAATATAACAAAATATTTGTATTATGCCAAAGTTTTTTCCAAAAACTTAAATTATTGAAACTTTTAGTTAATGATCGACAACAACAAAAAGTGGAATTACAAATATGATAAGATTTCATGCACAAAATTAATTTAGGCCAAATTTTCAGGAACAATCTTTTAAATTTTTACAAGCCAACAACAGATTTCATATGTTGGCCAAATGACTACAATGGAAGCGTATTTGTACTTCCGCCCTGGAGGATTTATGGATCAATTTCGGGTCCCACATTTTGAGACTTTTTCAGGAGGGATCTGGGCCTGGCCCGTTGAACTCCGTTCTCCAAATGACGGCTGACCCATTCAGTGATATGGACGATCCATGGTTAGAACTGGGCCTTATTTTACGTCCAATTCCTATCACGCTTAGTATCCGCCATTTAGTATCTATAAGAGGAAAGTGGCGTAAAATTATACAGGAAAAATAACAGACTGCATATTCCTGTGGAGTAAATTATCTATAGTTCAATTCTATAGCCGAATTATACAAGGATCAAGCCCCGGATCCTGATTATTAATATAAATTATAAAAAGAATTCGATCTCGGATTATCTTGATTCGAAAGGCAAAACATTTTCACATGACAATCCGGCCAAATTTAATTTCATGTTTATGTAATATCTTGATTGTTTTGGGACAGTTAATGTTGTAATTTATTGTATACGAATGTATAAGCCATATTATAAATTTATGTTATTTCAAAAAAATGCAAAATAATCTGAAATTATTTATGCGATCAAAATATTTATTCTAATATTTAAAAATAATTCGCATAATCTTGTTTATTTTCTTAATTTATTATAGTTAAATAAATGAATTTTTGCTGTAAATAATATAGTATTTATGCACTTTGCTTGTCAATTATTCTGTTGGCTTCTTCAATACTTCCTGGGCAATCCAAACACTCGATTGCCATCTGGAAGTTCCTTTAGATTCCCAATCCATATCTCCTGAATTTTCAGTAGGATCAAGATCTTGCACATCGTTATCATCTTTCCTACCTCATTGTGTCCCATATAGATGTAAGCGTGATGGATTCTATCCAGATTGCCACTATCTAGTTTCTACTCTATCGGTTATAAAGATTCTTCAGCGTAAAGTCTTCAAAATAGCCTAATCTAACTTTCAATTTTAGTACTAATAAATATTAATAAGTTATTGTATTAAAAATAATAAAGTATGCTAGATTTTCCATAACGTACATTATCATAACCTAACGAATCACGAGGATTCTATAAATAGGTTATTGAATATACAGTAATTAATACTGTGATTAAGCAAAATAGTCTCCACATAACTGATGACGTAACTTACGAAAATATTTTGATGAAAAAGCTATAAAAGAGATGCAGAAAGGCAATAATGTATACAAGCCGGATAAAAGAGCAGGTAATGAATTATTAATTTTTTTTTAAATGTATATTTTTAAGATAATTAATTATATTATTTCACATACAGAATAATAGCATAAGAGATTTAAATCTGATTTTATATTTATGTTCTTGTATGAAATATTTGTGATCTATAATGTTCGACTTTCTAATGTTCAGTTAGTGTTCTATTTTGTAAGTGAGAGGCACTGAAGTGGAACCGCTTAAGATTCGAAAACGTTATGCCAGAATAAAAATCTTATACTTGCTAAAGGGCTGTAAAGGACTGTTTTATTATAATATTAAGCAAGTTGTTTTTGAATTTTAAATTATTTTTGGATACTTTGTATCTTTCAACTTTGTCAATTGCATAAATTTTATAAAACTTATTACAAGAATATAATAATAATAGAATTAATCTATTAAAAAGAATAAAGTTTTTGATAAAATCATTCCATTCTTATATTCTTGTAATGATTTTTGTAAAATATAATCAAACCCTGATACGATGGCACCATCTGTTTGGCAATGATTTTGGCAGTTTATCGGAAATAGAAAGTTTTTGATAAAATCATTCCATTCTTATATTCTTGTAATGATTTTTGTAAAATATAGTCAAACCCTGATACGATGGCACCATCTGTTTGGCAACGATTTTGGCAGTTTATCGGAAACACGTGTAATGTAGAAATGATAATGAACTCCGAATTTATTAAATTTAATAAAATATAGTACATTTATATTTAATATCTAAACTTAACAATTCTAAAAAAACTGTATACTTTACAGTATAATATATGTACTGTATATGTTCAATACTATATAGAAAACATGTCCATCTGCTTTTCTATTCAATAAATGATGGAAACGATAATCCCTAGTGAATTAATGAAGATAAATACAATACCAAAAGAAATATTTGTTTAGATGTTTCTCTGGCAGATGGCCATTAAAGTCTTATCAGAGTTTGTATATTTCATTAGTATAGGGGTGATCCGTTCTGCCAAATTACTTGGCGGTCAGCGAGGATGGCAGCTTAACAGGGGCCATCTTATCGGGGTTTGATTGTATATGCTGCTGATGAAAGTGAAAACTGTGAAAGTATCCAAAAATATTTACTGTTTTTGAATTTAATGTTAAGCAAAGATTTTATATTGTAATATTGATATTTTAGTTTCATATTTATAATTGTAGAATGCTGAAATTAAAATTATTATTATTATTATTATTATTATTATTCATAATAAATAACTACTACTAAAGATTGGAAATTAAAAGATAATTTTCCTAAATTTTCTGTTTTTATTTATTTTAGTCATATGTTTATAAATGTAGTTATAAAAAGACAGTTTTAAAATTATCAAGTTAACCTGAAAATTTGATATTACAGTTCAATATCAAATTTAAAATTTTATATTTGTATACATCCTATATTGGATTTGAAAAGTTTTGTTTATAACCATTATTTATTTTAGACTCTGTATGTCAGAGTAGTCCAGAAGATAATATATATGAAGAAGTTGATCTACAGAATTTAGCTAAAGCTGAAAATGACAATACAAATTGGCTTGGCTCAGGATTGTCTGGGAACCAGTTCATTAGTTCAGGCAGTGAAGAAGAAGAAACAGGTGCAGCAAAATTGGCAGCACGCATCATTGGCAAAAGAAAGAAGAGCACTAAAAAAGGAAAAGATATGGAGGTGATAATTTATGCAATTTTTTTTTATTTGACTATATATTTAGATAAACAATATTAAAACTATTCATTAAAACTATAGATAGAGAAAGAAGAGCACTAAAAAAGGAAAAGATATGGAGGTGATAATTTATGCAATTTTTTTTATTTGACTATATATTTAGATAAAGGATATTAAAACCATTCATTAAAACTATAGATACTACTTAGTGGAGTTCAAAACCAAATCCATCATGTCTTAAATTGAAATGATTGTTAGTAGTAAATGCCCAAAATTTATGGATTTCTTACTAGTATTCTAGTCTACTAATGTTGACTAGAATACCATATATTATCTTAATAAATATAAAAAAGACACAAAACTACAAGAATTAAACATAAAAAGAATGCTTTCTATATATCAGACCATTATTTGGGACTTGAACCCATGTCCCAGTAGTCTGATATGACTTGAACCCAATTGCATTGACCAATCATAGAATTTATTGGTTACGTCACTGTTATAAATACAGGTAGTCATAATTTGAAGCAATTGTAAGTCAAGATCTACAGTACCTGTATTATCAAAATAAATATTCTGTTAAAATCAGATCATTTTAATGCTTTTCCAATATTTCTTATTGAAACCTAATTATTGAGTGAACAATACATTATTCTTTCCATCTTTAGGAATTTTTTGAATTGTTGTAAATCTAAGAACTATCTTTTCCTTTCAAAGTTATTCTCGCACAAAAATTATATTCAGAAAACATATTTTCTGAAACTTTTGTTTGTTTTTTTCCATTATCTTTCAAAATAGTTTAATAAAAATTATCTTTATTTATTTATTTAGTTTTTTATGCAATAAAATTATAATTTGACAATTATTTAAGTTTTTTTAATTTGGAAAACAAATTAATTACAAGTTAAAATATTTTTGAAAATAGAAAAATTATTACATTCTTTAAAAACTATTGAAACATAAAATATTTGAGGATTAAAAATATTTGTGCAGTAAAAAAAATCTTTGCTTAATTTTTTTATTCACATATTAATATTTATTTGTAGTAAAATATTTGAAACTGTGTAATAAAATTGATTAATATTATCAGAAAAGTAATAAAAAGAATTAAATAGAATTTTGATCAATATATTTTTTTCAAACCTCTAAAAGACTAGAATTTATCATTTGTCTTCAAGAATGCAGATCTTGAATCATAAAAGACAAATTTATTATATATGATTAAATAAAAAAAAAAAAAAAGATTTATTAAGAGGTATTTTATAGCAGAAAATGGAATATCTGCTGAAAATCTCTGTAGTATTTATAATGTATAACTACATATATAACTTTAGTACATAAGCTAATATATAGATCAGTGGAATAGTCAAAAATGTTTCTTATATGTATTAAAAATTTTTTTCTGCTTTGTGCTTGTTGAATTTCAATTTCTTTTGATTATGAGATGTATACACTTGAAAAACAGTGATTATTCCAATTGTAACTGGAAAAGAAACACTTTAGTGTACTTCAAAATTTCAGGAATTATCTGGAATAGCAGTTCTCAAGTGTGGTCTTGAGAACTGCTATTGTTGAGGCACACTTGAGAGAGGGCCTCAACAACAAAATATTTTTGTGTGTAGGTGAATAACAGAGTTTAGGGAGGAAAATGCTGAATATAATTGTCTCAAATAATTGTATTTATTATAACAATTATATTTATAAAACTATCCTATATAATAGAGTCAGCATTTCTGCACTCAAGGAAAAAATGCACCTCTAGTAAAAAATAAATGTTTCTTTTGTGATATTTTTGTGCCCTTCCATATTTTTTAACCAAGGAAAGTAGAGTACATTATTTGCCCATTCCAGTCTCAGTAAGCTATTTAGAATAAATTAACAAAAATCATTTATAAAATATGATTATAATAAAGTTATCATACTTTAGCTAATCCAAATCAATATGAAGTGTTTTATTTAGCTAATTTAACAAATGATCTTTTTCCAAATAAAAATTGAATGATTGGATTAAGTTAGTTAAATCATTATCTGAGGTTCAACAGATATATATATATATATATATATATATGATGGTGGAGCATTTGCAGAGTTCTTCATGATCTCAGAGCCCATTGTCAACTGAAAGATTGAAAAATAGGTTTTAGTAGGCTGATTTTTGGTTCCTTCCTGGAAATTCTAAATGTGTATGACCATCAATTAACACAGCTCTTTAGATGAGCAACAAATGCTTTACCACATTGCCATCTTTCAACTTTATGATAAAGTTTCAGATCACTGTAGCCATCAGCAACTTCTTGTAGTCACACTGGTGGCCCCATACAAATTTTCCTTGAGAATTATTGATGTAGAAATAACAGCCAAATTACCCATAATTTTGTAGTAAATGTTTATTTAGGCAATGAGATTTTTCAATTAATGGCACTTTTATTATGTTTGAAAACCATATTGATATATGTTTCACTCACAAATATATAGTTATGGTCTTTTTTTAATCAAAGAAATATCTTAAATGTAAAAGAATGCATGAATAATAAAATTATGCTTATTAGATTATAAAGTATTAGTTTAATACATATTTTAAACTGATTTTAAAATGCAAAAAGTATAACCAAGAAACTACTCTATTAAATTCTAAGTCTGTTGAATTAAGATCTGTTAAATTAAACATTTATTATACTTTTGATGAAAGATCAAGATAGCCACAAAAATTTTGAATTAAGGAAATAATAAATTTTAATCTAATTTATTGAAAATGAACATTTAATTTTATTTTCTTTCTTTTACTTTTAAAATATAAGAAAAAAATTTTTAACTATCAGATAGTAGTGTGTTTAAATTTCTTATATTAAAAATATAAATAAGAAATTCATCACAAAAGTAATTAGAATTCAAAATGTATGCATTGCTTACCATCAGTAAAACACTGTATAATTGTTTTATTGTTTGTAAATTAAACTACATTGGAACTATATTACCTACAGTGTAGTTCCAATATAATTTAATTTGTCCCAGTCATAAAGCAGGAATTTATTTTCCATAGACATAACAATAAAATTGGTTACATTTTCAAAAATAAAATTTTATCATAGTAATGTTAAATGAAGGTCAATAAAACAATAGTTCATGATTAAACAAATATTTATTTTCAAAAAATGAAAACAGAGTTTTTATAATTAAGAAAATTATTCATACTGTACAAATCATCATTGACAGATGATTAGATGAGCTTTTATACAAATAAATTTCTGTTTTAGACACAAATCCTGGAATGAATGTTATTTATATAATATTCTGGTGAAAGTATGGTTGCCAGAGGTTGTCTCTCTTCATTTTCTGGTCTCCCATATTGATTTTTCTCATTTTATAGTAGGCAGTAGAGTATCTGTTACAAAACTACCACCCCACCACCTATAGTGGTCATAAATTTCCACACACAAGTTTTGCTACATAATTTTATTATTTAAGAATAATTTTAATAATTCTTTGAGTTATTCTTTGCATGTATATAAATTAAAAATATTAAATTGGTCACTCAAGGATACCCCCTCTTGCATTGATGCATTTGCATAATCTCCGGCCATTCTATTGCTTTACACACAGACTCTCCAAAGAAAATTTCTTCCATTTCTGGAAAAAGGCTTTCTTCTGATTGTTGACATTACTGTAGGGTCTTGCACACACTTTTAGCTCTAGCCTTGCCTATATGCTGCAATCTAGTGGATTCAAATCTCAAGGTGCAGCAGGCCATTCTTAATTAAAGATGAAGTTGGGAATGTGCTGGATTAGCTACCTCTAGATAACTTGTCCTTGTGTGATGGAGCAGAATCTTGTTGGAAGGATCAGTTAATATGGTCAAAAAGATCAATGTTCAGTGGTTTTATAATTGGTTCTAGAATTTCTTCCATGTAGTTCTTTGCATTCATTTTCACTTTCTGCGATATAAAGTGCATCTTTGCCTTTCCATCCAATTCCATGCCAAACCCATTACTGAAGATGGCTTCTGGGTCCTGGTACTTTTTCCAAACCTTTGAGGATATCTTCTCTTGACAATATAAATGCAGTTGTTTTGCTTATTAAACTTTTGCTCAACAGTGAAGATTTTCTCATCAGTGAAAAGAATGTCTTTATAGCCATCACAAGCATACAGCTTCAATAATGCTCAAATTTTCTTGACTTTATTCTTCTTTTGCTGAATACTAGAAAAATGGCATGTCCCTTGCTTTAAAGCTTTAAATTTAAGGTCTTGTTTTAGGGCTCTCTGAACTGTTGACCTTGACGTTCATTTGCAGAGCCAATTTCTTTTGGTTGTGGCAAGAATTTCGTAAAATTTATGCATATAAAGCATTAATGCCTTTGGCATTCTTTTGTTCTTGATTTACTGAATCTTTTTCTGTCACTAACACTGCCAATCTCCACATATCTACTTAAAACATATGTTTTTTAGCAAATAATTTTGCATGATCTTTTTTTTATTAAATATGGCTTCAAAATTGCATTCCGAACATGATTGTTTTCATATTTTTGTTCTATTGAAGATTCTGGAAATATGTTTTGTTTATAAAAAAGTAACATAGCAATGAAGGCAGGTGCATATATGGCCACTCTTGTGGTATTTATAGTTATTTGAATTTTGTGCAGGAATTTATGACTACACTAGGTATGTTGGATAACTAACTATATGTGCAGTTTGTAATGCTATATTTATGAATGTTTAGCATTTATTTATTGCAATTAATGCTTGTATTTTCTATTTTGCTGATACTTGATATTCGAAAAAAAGAATTTGTAAACTTGGGAATTCATAAAGAAATCATAAAGTGCAAATTACTTTTAAAAAATTTATTAATAAATTCTATACATTAATTTAATGTATTTATATTTTATTTTGTAATTTTGCTTAAAATTTTTAAATTATTGCTTATAAGAATAATAAATCTGTAATTTATTAGGGTATTACTGGAGGTTTCACCAGATGGTTTTCAACAAGACGAAAAGAATACGAATTAGAAAAATGCATGAATAGAATTATTAGAACCCAAGGTATGTATCAAAATTTTAAAATATTTTCAACAATAACTTGAAATTTATAATTTATTTTATAATTATAGAATATATGTAAACATACTTTTAACATATCAGTTATAAGTATGAGACTTATGTATTTAATCATTTATATGATTGTCAAATTTTTCACCGCCATTCGGCAGTGAGATTATTTTAGGAATTTCTTGAAAAACATAATTCTAAAATTTCTATTAAAAAATTTTTGAAATTTCTAATACAATCATTTGAAGTAAAAAATAAGCAAATTTTTATTTAAATAATTAAAAAGATATATATGTACTTAAATATATAGAATTCAAATGAAAATAAAATTGAAATATATTTTATAAAGAACATGCTACAAGGGGAGGCTAAAAAAGTTTTATTCTCATCATGATGCAGATGTTCTAGGGATCTGAAATTTGGTCCTCCAACTCTTATTCTCTACATAACCACCTTCTAGGGCCACATACTTCTCATACTTGTGTAACAGTTGTTTAATCCCATCTTTATAGAAGTTGACAGATTTGGAGGCAAACTAGCTTTCCCCAGCAGTAATGATCTCTTCATTATCCAAGAGACTTCTTCCCTGTAAATGTTTTTTTCTTATTTTGAAGCAGAAAGAAACCTGAAGGTGCCAGATCAGAAGAATATGGAGATAAGGCAATGCTTTATAGCCATATTTGTGCAGAAAAGTGATTTTTTTTTTCCTTTTTATGCAACTTGGTGTGCAGATACATTGTCAGCTAGCAGCAAGACACAGCAAACCACATCTTTTTTTCCTTGGTACTGTCCCATAACTTTTGTAGCAAATTCCTATAGTATATTCATTCTTTTTGTAAGCAATCTGTCAATGTGACTTATCCCAAAATACAGACCGCGTGATCTTGCTGGACATCTTTTACATTATTCTAAAAATTCAATACTTTATCTTTTAATAATCACAGAATTATTGTCTATTTATAAATAAAATCCACAATCAATAAGAGTAGAAGGTTTACAAACTGACTAGAGGAATTCATTAACAAAGATTAACAAGCAAGCATAATTTTAGTAATTACTTATAAATTTAACTATGATGCCATCATTTAATATTTAAAAACTGAATTATAATTGATTATTTTCCCAAAAATTCATATTTGCCTTGAATCAAACAAGGATCTTTGGAACTGTGCTCCAATTTTTTAAACAATTAGACTACCTACACTGTCCAATGGCTTAATTTCTGTCAATTAACATTGACAGAAATTAAGCCATTGGACTATAACCCTGCAAAAATTTGCTTTTTTTTTTTATATTTAATATTTTATTTTTTTGAAAAATTGTTTGAAATTGCACAAATTGAAAGTGGCTATATATTTAACATAGTCTTGTCACAGATGTGAATTCTGCTAGGTTGTAGTTGAATATAGTCCATAACAAAAGTTAAAAAGTTTTACTTTATTACACAAAACACATCCTAATTAAAGATAAAAGTTGAACCTTGTTGATTAAAATTTATGTTTATTGTTGTTTTATGATAATATTTAAATTATTACTTAAAATCAAATAAATGAATTCATAATTAAAAATCTTTATAAAATTGAGAATTATTAATAATTATAAATTATTTTAATATCATAGAAGAAGAAAATTATGTTGATGTTAAAGTTCCCAAAAAACAAAGACCTCCTCTTTCTCTACCTCCAATGCCTCATGATTTAGCTCCAGAGAAGGTATGAAAATTTATCATCTTACCTTATGGTTCAATATTAAAATTTATAAGAATTTATATCAAAATGTAAAAGATTTTGTGTTAGTTTAGTAATAATCTGTTTGAAAATGTGTAATGCATGCAAAACTGCTAATTTTAATGAACTATTAATACCTAACAGAATGATTCCAGAATTCACGTGGCCAGGATTTTTACCAGAAAACTAATTTCCAAGATTATTATTTTAACACTGTAACTAACAACAAACCAGAACTTCACAGTTGTTAAATAAAATCATGACTCTATTAGAATCAAAGTGATAAAATTATGTTAGTATACTTAACTAAAAATAGAATAACTAACAAACAAATAAATAATAAAAAAATAGTTTATTAATTCTACAAAAAAAAACAAAATTATTAACAAACTTTATTGTAAGAATAATAAAGCACAAAAAGTTAGTAAAATAATTTAATTATCAACCAAAAATCCAAATAGTAAAAGAAGCCTTAAATTAATTAAACTATTACTCCTCCATTAATGCTACAAGAGAGTATTTTCTTGTAGCATTAATGGGTCGATTTGACAATTTTTATCAAAATTGCTAAGCCTATAATATCAGTTCAAATTCAGTTCACCTCAAACTCAAATTCAAAACTCTCCTTATAAGCAACTTTTACATGGTAGGTTTTGCATTCAAGTTCATTTACATAAATCTATTTTCAATTTCTATTTTCTCAATCTAGTCAATTTCTGTTTCTCTACCCACAGAATATTTCCAACAATTATGTCATTCATCTTTACAATAACAATATTTAACATTATAAACCCACAGAATATTTAATTCCATTGAAAAGAGAGAATTTTTAACTCAATTATGAGATCTCTATCTGGCAGTGATGTTCTGAAATTGGATAATGTCATGACACACATTATTAAAAGTGAAACCATTACATTTCTTATTGCTAGTTTTGAAATTTTGAGTTGGGAATTTAAGTATCTTTACTCTTAACTCAAATAAAATACCCACTAAATAAATATAATAAAATAATTTTGCCTCATTCTATTTTATTTTTATGGTATTTTCATAGAAAATACTATGAAAATAATGTAGAAGTAAAATGGAATGAAGTGAAAGTGATTTAAATACCTGCAATACTATGAAAGAAAGAGTCATTAAGGAATCTGTAGAAATAGTAAGGAGAGGACAAGTAGATATTATTAATGAGCAGCATTCAGAAAACATCTCTAAAGCATGGCAGTATGCTACAGAAACAAATAGGATATAAAATGTGTGTGATGCTCAGTATGTGACTGTATCTAAGGTGCAAAGGTTTGAACCCTGCTTCCATTATGTGATATATACAGGTAGGCCTCGATTAGCGCGAATAATTGGTACCACGAATTTCTCGCGCTAATCGAATTCGCACTAATCGAAGTATTAACTCTATGGAAAATATGGTAATTGGTTCTTGCTTTGTGAGATTCCGGCCATTAGCTAAGTTTCACGATGAATAACCACAATAAACTTAACACTAACTGTTTAAGAAATATTTATTTTCATATTTTACATCATTGTTCATCATCTAAATTAATAACTTACCAGGAATTGCGTCTCATATCATCATCAAACCAACCGCCAAATCAAAACTAAAATAGCGAATCGAAAGCGGAAGTTGAGCGCCGCCTGGCCGCCAATTCTGGGTCGAGAATTGAGTGAATAGGCCGATTTGCAATTAAGCATTGCAACTTTATTGAATCAGTAAATTAGTTCCAGATAGCATTAATAAGCGAAGTTAATGAACCAATGAGAAATTTTTAACAAGTTTTCTATTTGTTTATTAGCAGAATACGACACCAAAAGATAAAAAAAACAAATTTTTTTCACAAGTTTTATTTTAAATAAAGAAATCAGATAATAAACAAAAGAAAATAAATAATATCGGTAGTACAGCAATATAATAGGCAAATAAATTTGTAAAGATATCCTTATTTAAAAAAATTTAACAAAGAATGCTTTTATGTCGCTCAATCACATCCATTTTTTGCTGTAGCGTAATCACTTCTCTTTTTTTCGTTTCCTGTTTTATCATCAAAAGTGTTCTTCCTTTTATCCATTTCGATACTTTTTAAAAGAGAAAATTCTGTACTCTACTGTATGTATACGATAGCAAAGCTAAATAATAGTACAGTAATGTTAAACAGTTAACGGCAAAAAGCCCATCTTTCTGATGTTTCACCCCTTCAAAATCGTGTGACCGTTCTTGGACTGCTCCTCGTCTGGTTTTACTAACCGAAAATTAACGGTAATTTGTTAATTGACATCATAAAAGGAGCTTTGTTAGTAAGACTGATCTGTGTTTACAACTCGCACTAATCGAATCTTTTCTCGCACTAACCGAATAACGGTATCAATTTTTTAAGTCGCACTAATCGAATTCGCGCTAATCGAGGCCTATCTGTATTAATTTAAGTTTTTTATATTTTAAAGAGCTGTTTGTAAATAGCACATTTTATATTTAAGTAATAAAATATTCTATTAGAACTATGCTGTGATCAATATTTATTTGTATTTGAATTCTATATGTTATGTTCTAGAATGTAGTTTGAATTGTTCTTTTAAAAAAAGATTGTGACTGATGTTAGTTGTGTTAACATAAAATGTTTCATTTTGTCTTGAATAAATTAATAATTTAATTCATTTGTTGCCTTTGACATGTATAGACATAATGGAAGTGGAACAAAAACAATAAAAATAAGAGTTAAAAAAATTCAGTCCTGATTTTATTAATCCAGTTTTTGCAAATTGTTTTTTTTTTGTGTGTGTATTCATTGAAAATATGCCCTTTTGATGGTGAAGTTTAAATTTTTTCAGTTGCTAAAATATTTTTTAAATTATATGTAAAAAAGCATTGTTTATATTTGAATGGCTCAATAGAATTTGGATTTTTTTCTCTCATCCTATTGATTTTATAATCTAATCCATCAAAATTATTCCAATTATGCAATTAAATAAATAATATTTTTGAGAGATTTAGAAAAAATCAAATTTTTTATAAAATGAGCTATAAAAATTCTGAAAATTAAAAAAATATTGTAGATAATAGGAAAAATATTAGTTAATTCAATTAAAATAAATTAAAATATATCTTAACTGTTCATTTTTTGTTTCAACTTCACCGAAATTTAGGAGAAAATCATGAAAAATGAAACATAAACTCCCTCAGGCCATTTAAAGGAGCATAGCACTTTTATTGTTTTATTGCAACTAATCACTTCCCAGGAAATTGCAGCCAAGCATACTTGCATGTGAGTGTGAGGCATTGGATGCTGAACAACAATAAACCAACTTCAAGAATTAGAGGAACAGAAAATATATAGCCATTTATGTACCAAATGAAGCCATTTTTGTGTATGTTAGCATTTTTTCATATAAATTAAAACATTTATAAAAAGTACTACTAAAATTATGTAAATGAAGTAAGAATAAGTTAAGAATATGAAATATTAATAAAAATGATGATAATTCAATGGATTCATTTAATATTTTTATGACATAACTTCATTCAACAGATGTTATGTAACCCATGGTTTTTTTTATAAATAATTTATGAAAATTTCAGCCAATTTTTTTTCATTCAAGGCTCATTTTATTCAGAGGACTAATCATTATCTAAAAATATCAGCCATTTCATTGGATGGCTAAAATTTTATTTAAAAATAATTGTGTTTTTGTCTATCTTGTATATGTAATGAAAAGCTATGAAAAAAATAAAATTTGAAAAAATGCTAACATTGTTAGAAAGAGAATAAAAGATGTGGTAAAAATACTGAAAATTTCAAAAGGTTTTGATGAAAATTAAGTGAGATTTCACAATTTTAATTTTTTTTTTGCATATTAATTAGACATAATTTATAAAATAGTTTGCAGCAAAAGGGGTTAAGTTACTGCTATTTCATGCTAAGATGTGATATTAATCCGAAAATACTTATTAATCTTAACATTTCATTAATATAAATAAATTTAACATTAATGTTATCAATTGTCGAATATCTCTTATATTTTAAAATGTAAAAAACATTGTAGCTATAGTAATGGATTTAATTATTTATTTTTCTTATAAAATATAACAAAAGCAGCAGCATTTTGTATTATAATGTAAGATGTTGCTTTCTTTATTTGGCATCCATAATGGACTTTAATTTCTTTCTCATTTGCAGTAAGTCTTAATGATATACAGAAATGATGATAAAATTATTAATTCCAACATCTTTCCTAATGTGACACCTTTTCTTCAGTACTAAAAATTTTATATAAATTATTATATTTTACTTAGTAAAACTCATAATTTTTGGATAATATATTACTCAAAAGTTCAAACTTTTATTTTCAAATATACTGGAACTGGAACTGATGATCTTTTGGCATTGATTTATGTAAATATAGATTTCAGTTTATATTATTTTCAGTGTATTTTCTCTATTAACATTAATGGTCAATGTATATACATCACTAAATATTTGATTGAATTTTAGTTTTGTTTAATCAATACATTATAATACTGGGTAAAGTCTTCATGCAGTTTTTAAATTTTAATAATTTACGTTCTAAATGAGATAAAAACTTTCTATAAAGTGAATCAGAAAAGTAATTTATTCCAGTTTTTTTTATGGACTAAAAAACTAATCTTTTTTTCTTTTCATTCTAATAATTCATCATAACTAAACTGAATGGTTTTAACCTCTCCTTAAAATTTTTGAATTAGGATAATTAATCATAATTGTTTCAGGATGCTGAGATTAAGCATGCCCAAAGCAAATAAATTACCTTTCTTATCCATTTACAGATCATTTATATCTTATTTAGAATTTAGATTATTAAAGTTTAAACAGCAAAGCCTTTTTAAATATTGTATATAATATAAAAAATTAAATTCTGTAAATGAAATAGTGATGTCTTGGTTAATGACAAGTGGCTGTAAGAAAACAAAATATCTTGGTTAACGACACAGGCTTTGGTTAACAACTCCTGATTATATGAATCTCTATTCAATCTAAATTCCATTATTTTCCGATCTCACTCATCCACATGTAGGAAGACATTGTCAAATAGAGAACAGCCACACAGCATAGCTCAGGTATGTTTGATCACTCATAGCCAACTGTTTACATTTTCCATATATTGTTTTTTTTTTCTTGTATTGTACTGTGCTTTATTTTAAAATTTGTGGTTATAAATGTGTTTTATGATGAAAATGAATATTTAAGCATTTATTTTTTGTGTGTTGGTTCATATAGACAATAAATCAGTGAGTGCTTGTCACTGTTCGTTTGCCATCAAAAGGAAAAACCAAATCTCATCTGTATAATAATCATTGAATCTATAAGCTGCTAATCAGTGTTTGTCAAAAAACTCTGAAGTGAGCCCAATTGTTTTTCTGGTAAAGATTAATAATTAAAAACTGTTTTCATGAACAATTCATTTTATTAATGTTAATTTTTTTTGTAGCAAATATAATAAATAAATGATATTTTCCATATTTTTAGGACATTTTAAATCAGTTTTATCTGCATTTTTTTAATATTTATTATGGTTGTGCGAAAGGGCCAGAACAAATTAATCAATTTTCAATTAAATCTTATGGGGAATCGCATCGTGGGTAACAATGGTTTTGGTTAATGACAGTAATCCTGGAATGGATTACCATCATTAATTAAGACACCACTGTAATTATATTTGAATATTTTAATCCCAAGGATTCATTAATACCAATACAATGTCATAGCAATATTTTATTATGACAGGATTATAAACAAACCAAATTTTCCATGTTATCCCAAGTTTTTTAGATATTTATTTAATAAAGTAAATATGTAAAAATTAACTTTATTTGTTATAGTATATAAATTTTTAATTTGTTTAGATGAAAAGACGATACATTGTTGGAAGTATAGTAGATAGTGAAAACTCTTATGTTAATTCGTTACAAAGACTTATCAAAGTAAGTACTTATAAAAAATAAATATCTACATAAATCATATTAGAAATTTATATTAAATAGTTAATTTCATTTTTAATTTTGAGATGATAAATTTTTTATATTCAGGATTATAAACGACCATTAGAAGATAATAATCCACCAATAGTAAGTGCAAATAAAATTGGAATTATGTTTCATAGAGTTGAGCAAATTTTACAATGTCATACAATATTTGGCATTGCTCTAACTCAATGTGTTAGACAGTGGGATGAAGAAGAGAAGATAGGTGATGTATTTGTTGCTTCAGTAAGTATTTTTTTTTATAAAAAGAAATTTTTTAAAATATATATTAATATGATTAAAAAAATTTTGCTTGTTAAATTTTATAAATGGATGCATTTGTGCAAATTTATTAACAATTTAGAAAAATTTTCCTATTCAATTAGTTAAAAATAATTTGATTTTCAGAAAAACACCTAACCAAGCTCCAGGAAACAAATCTTTTATTCACAGGAATGTTTTCAACTTTAATCGAAGTCAGCTTCGGTTTACATATCAGAATTCCAAATTAGAACAAAATAAATGTATTTTATTTTATTCAAATTTGAAATTCTGATATATTAACTGACTTTCAGTTAAAGTTGAAACATTCTTGTAAATAAAGGATTTGTTTCCTGGAGCTTGGCTAGATGTTTTTTTTTTTTAAATCCAGTATTGTATAACATGATTTTTATTTTTTTGTTTTACTTTTTCTATCTAGTTTTCAAAGTCAATGGTGCTAGACATTTATAGTGATTTTATAAATAATTTTTCATTGGCCATGGAAACTGCAAAGCAAGCATCGAAAAATAAATCTGCATTTGCAGACTTTCTAAAGGTAAGTTGATAACTGATTATTGGCTTTAGTATTGAATAATTATTATTAATTTTAAATGTAAAGATTTTTTTCATCATAATGAATAATGTTAATATAGGTAAAACAAATAACTAGTCCAGATCGCTTGTCTTTCTTTGGTTTAATGGTTAAACCAGTTCAGAGGTTTCCACAATTTATATTGTTATTACAAGTAAGTATATTGTGAATAATTTAATAATTTTAAATATACTTATCTGAGATGTCAAAATTTAAGTTGATAATATATTCTAGTACAGGAAGTTTCCAGTTTACAAGTTCCTGAATTTGAGTATTTTTTCAAATATGAAATATCAATAAAATTGAAAATATTAATATTAATTGCAATAAATAAATGCTAAACATTATCTTAATACATATTAAGAACATAAAACTATAAGAATAAGACACAAAAAAGAAGATTTTCATATATCAGATCATTAGGTTTAGAACATGAATCCATTGAATTATATTGACCAATCACAGAATTTACTGATCACCCTGTCATAAATATGAATCATTGTAAATTGAGGGCTACCTGTATATACAGGGTGTTTCAGAAATGGTGTGCCAAACTTCACAGGCTGGTAGATGAGACCATTCTAAGCAAAAAAGCTAGAGAAACGTTTTTCGATCTGAGGCTTCATAAAAAAGTTATAACCGTTTAAAGGTTTGTGATGTCACTTCCTGTCTGGTACGA
>AYEL01029014.1:0-47981 GCA_000484575.1 Olivierus martensii | reverse complement strand
CCTACATTTATTGGTTGTGTCTTATTCACTGACGAAGCAAATTTCACAAGGGATGGCATTATGAACTTTCACAACAATCATCTTTGGGCAGACCAAAATCTGTATAGTAAACATAATAAAAGTTTTTTACATGTTATTTTTTGTGCATCAGTGTCACAATAGGGGAAGGTTTTTCTGATTGTCATCGTTGATTACATCTATTTATCTCTTCGTTTTTTTTATTTCGATAGCTTCCACAGTATTATTGCCTATGTTAGACAGGATAGATCTTATTACATTGATATTAATCCCAATAGATAAAATAGATGCAATCAACAATAATGATCCAGAAAACCTTCCCCTATCATGGCACTGTTGTGCAAAGAATAACATGTAAAATACTTTTATATTTAAACCATATGTAACACTATGCTAAAATTATTCTAATGTCATTTCAACTAAAATAATATAAATCTAATAATTATGTATTTGAAAAAAACATTTATGAATTTTTAAAAAATTTTTTAAATAAAAATCGGTTCTAAAGAATTTTGAATTAATTGCATTCTTTATTATTATATTCTAAAATATTCATTGTATAAGAATTTGTGTACTGATGAGGGTCTCAGTTAGGTCAAAAACGTTTTAATTATTAATAAAATTTTCTCCTGTTATGTGAGCTATGTGAATATTAAAGAATATTGATAAAAACAGAAGTGTCAAAAAGCTATAATAATATAGAGTTGTTAAATACAATTGTGAATATTAATAAACTAATTAGACAAGAAATAATACTAAATATTTCTACTCCAGTACAAACTATATATTCATCTTGTAATTATTCTTAAGTTCAATATATTAGCAATTTATTTATAACTTTTATAATATACATTTAGTGATTTTAATAATTTAACAAAATTTTTTATTAAATATTTTTAAACACCCATTGATTTATTTATTTCTGCAGAAATTTTTATTTTAATTTAATTACTCTTATTCCCCTAATATGCTCTTTATAAATATAATTATTTATTTATAACTAATATAAAGTTTTTATAATAATAAGATTTAATGATCTCCATAACTTTCACTAAAATAATTAATCATCATTCTATTTACTAATATTGCCATTTCCATCATGGTTTCTTGCTTGCTTGTACAAAATTTCAATACCTAAAACTTTTCAGCAGTAATATCCTTTTGGGGGGTGATGAGATACCAAGCTCAAGACAGAAAGGTCATACGAAGTCTGCATCTGTTTCTTGTACTGGCCGTTCTGAGCTGGCATCTATTGATCCTTCATCTGACCCTCCAAGACCATCGATAGAGGATGAAAATATTATTTTAAATGGGGAATGGTTATCATGTTTAAATGGGGAATGATCACAAGACTCTCATATTAATAATAGGAAGGTACGCAATATATTTTTATTGGAATAATAAAGAAAAAAGAAGTGAAATCTCTAAAATTACATTTCCAATGTATGAAAAAAGCTAATTTCTTTCATCCCTCAAAAATATTCATAAATAACATTTTCTGATTGTATTGAAAAATGAAAAATATAAAAATAGTGCACGTATAAAACTAGTGAAATCCAATGAAGCTTATTTCATTTTATCCTTTACAATTCACATTCTCCTACACAGCTATTAGAAATTTTAAATTTCCTTTCATGTGCATACTAATATGAAGACAAATTAGCAGCAGATATTTGGGGTATTCCATAATACCCTTTCGTAAAACTATAGATGTGATAATGGGTGGTTATGAATATAGGGAGAGTTAGATGAATTTTAATTATGCTAATGCTATTTTTACTACTTTATTTTATCTTAATGAATTTGTGTTTATGAAATGTTTTAATTTCATTTAAAATATATATATATTATATAAAATCTTAATTTAATACTGATTTTTAAAATATACTTGCATGTTTAAAAAATTAGTATATTGCACTCCCATTTACTTTCTTAAAATTTATTTTTTAGAAGCAAAATTAGCACACTGATTTTAAATATATAAATTTACTATTGCATATTAAAACCTTTATGAAAAAATATGCATGAAAATAAATCTCTTGCACCTATAGAATGATATTAAAAATTATTCCATCCAAAAGATTACAAATTTTGCTTTTCCATAATGTTCAGATATGATGGATTTCACATATATTTTATTTACAATTGTAAGTGCAAATTTTTGATTGGGTAAATTCCCGAATAATAAATATTTTGTTAAAGTAATTTTTTTACTCAAATAATTTATTATATTCACTCCTCTTTGAATTAGTACATAGCAAATATATATTATGAATATTTTAATGATAATGAAGATAAAATAAATTATTAAAATAAATATAATGATGATATTCTGAAATGATTTTATTTCCTATACATTTATTTTCATGTATTTTTTTTTTAATAGAACTCCTAAGATGAGACCTAAGTTTCTTGCATTAAATAGAAAAATATAGATTAGAATATTTTTAAGTTAGAATAGTTTTATTTCATTTATTCTACAGATTAGAAAGAAATTCTTATTCATATTTTAATTTATACTTTTTTTAAACATTATTTTTAGATTTAATAATAAGTTAAGTTTAAACTATTAAAGACTTCATAACTTTTGTTTAGTATATATATGAATTATTTTAATTGCAGAAATAAGATAATGATTTTTATTAATTTCATTATTTCAGCAGAATTATTATACAGCCAGTCCCTGAGTTACATAAGTGGATCATTCCACGAAACCCTATGTAAGTCAAAACATATGTATGTCGGGGCATACATTATACAGTACTAGTATGTCACAATGATGTAACACCAGAAATAGTTATATTAAAGAATAAGCACATGTCAAATGGTAAAACAGTTGCTTATCATCTTGGAGGATCAGGATCCAATTCTGAGTCCCACACCTCCAATTTTTCTGAAGGGACTGGATTTGGGCCTGGCTTGTTATTTAAAAATAATCCTACATAAATATGGATTTATGCGTGTCAGATCTACTTAAGTCAGGGATTGCCTGTATATATTTGGAAAATATTATGGTGATAAAAGTTAAATGATAGATTTATTCCATATTTGAAAAATAGAAACTCCTTTTTATTTGATCATCAAATAAGAAATAATGAGTGATATTTATCCATTTGTTGCTAAATTGTGTTAGATATATATATATGATTATTATTATGATTCTTTTATATGAAAGCAATATATAGACATATTATTCACTGCCTCCCCAAAAAAATAACAATGCAATTCTCTATATTAAATATACAGGAGCTCTGACTTAATAATCTTGCCAAGAACATAAGTGTTAAGTCTAATTTACTTATGTAAATTATTACATAATTATCATGATAAAGTTAAAACTGTTTTATATTATATGTATAACCTTATCAATAAAACAACAAATGCAATATATTTATTTTAATTTGGTTCAAATATGAAATTTATATCAAATTATGATTATCATCACCACATGATATAAATTTAATATGATAAATTTACTATCAACATTATTCTCTCCATAGTAATGTTAAATTTTAAAAATATTTTTATATGTCAAAACTTTTTATATAAAGTTGAATTTGCATAACTCATAAAACTTTAATATTTTAATTTCTTTTCAAATAATTGCCTATTTATTTTTTGAAATATTAATTATATTTTATTGTTTTTGTAGAATGATAAAATATATATTTTTAATCAATAGTATTATTTAAAAACTACTAATAAAAATAATAATAAAATCATTAAAATTAGGAAATACAAAGAACACTGACAATAGGAAAATTTAAATTAATAACTAAATGAACAAGGTTACAGATCTTATACATTTGGTTCTACATACATTTTTAGATTGGCAAAATTTTTAAATATGATCCATATTTCCTGAAGATGACTAAGCATTAATTTTGAAAAGCTTTAACCCATTTGCTGCCATTGACATGTATACATGCCATAGAAAAAATGATAAAAAATTATAAAAAGGGAGATTAAAAAAATTCTATCCTGATTTTATTAATCCAACTATTGTGAATTGCTTTTTTGTGTTTATTAGTTAAAAATACTCACTTTTGAGAGAGGTTCATAAATTTTTTCAGTTGCCAAAATATTTTTTTAAATATTTTGGCAAATTTCTCCATGCATTTTTGTTATATAATAATTATGTTTAATTTAATTTTAAATGTTAACAAATTGGAAAAGAATTTAATTTGTTGTATAAAGCTGAAGAGGGAATCTAAGAATTCCAAAAGCACTACTTTGTATTCAATAAAGTAATTTTTCTTTGAGAATATTATTTTCTACTAATTGGCTAATTGTAATTAGTTATATTAGAATAAGCAATGCAAAACTTTGGCAACTTCTTGCATACCATTGGATTTCTTCAGGCACAGAATTGATAAACTGCCAGAATGTTGGGAGTCTATAATAAACAATGCAGGAGAATATATTATTGATTTGTTTACATATGCATCAACCCATTATTTTTGAAATTTTAAAATAAAATTGAATTTTTCATATGCTGAGCTATAAAATGCTTAAAACTGAAAAAATATTTTAGGTAATAGGAAAGTACACAAACAGTTGGGGCTATTTAAATGGCATAGCACTTTAATTGCTTTAGTGCAGCCACTTATTTTTCAGGAAATTGTGGCCAATCCTTCTTTACTCCATGATATGTGGTATTGGCTAGATATAATAAATCTTTTGAAACCCAGTTAAAGCAATGTAAAGAATATTATAGTTGTTTATATATGAGATGAGAGTATTTTCATATATGTTAGAATTTTTTTGTAAAAATTTTTTAATTTATATCAAACTACTAGTAAAAATTATACAGATAATTTGCTGGAATCTTGATTGAATGCTTTTTTTCATATTTAACTTTTGTGCATGCCAAATGATTGTATTTGATGACTCTACATCATCTATTTTGGCATATTCTGATAATTTCATCTTATGCTAGTTATACATGTAATAAATGCATATACATACCTTTAATTTTTATTATTATTATTATTATTATTATTAAGAACAAGATACTAAATAATGAAATATTAATAAAAATGGTAATATTTCGTAGAGTTTAATTTATTTTAATAATTATATGACATAATTTCACTGAACAAAAGTTATATAATTTTTTGTAGATATTTTTTAAAATATTATCTGAATTTCTCCATTTTCGTTCATCCTTAATTTGTTCACAATACAAGGGGCTATCTAAGAATAGTAATTATTTCATTTGATGCATAATTCTTCATATAGAAAGCTAGTGTTTTCTTCAATCTCATATATGGAACAAAAAAATTGTGAAAAATATAAAATTTGAAAAAAAAAAGTTTATATTATTAGAAAGAGAACAAAAAATACAACAAATTGTAAAAGTTTAAAAAGATTTTGATAAAACTTAAGCAAGATATCATTTTAATTTTTTGCTTATTAATTAGGCTTAATTTCTATTAATTGCTGGCATGATACTGAAACTGGAAGTTGTTAATTAATGGCAGTGAAAGGATTAAAATAAAAATACAGTTGATACATTGAGAAAATTGTTTCTCTAAATTATGAAAGTTGATAATGTGAGACTTCTTACTGTAAATACTAAATAAAAGTAAACTATAAGCCAAATAAATAAGATAAATTATTTATTCAAAACATTTTCAGCTATCTACATAGTCTGCTTCAGTTGAAAATAATAACTGTTAATAAAGCATCGGAAAGGAAAGGAAAAGCCGCTGCCATTGCCCACTGCTGTAATATCCTAGTAGTAAAAATTTTATTCGCATAAAATATATGTTATGTAAAACAAACAAAATACCTATCAAAAATGTAAATGCTATATTTACAAATTAGAAAAAAAAAGGAATAGAAAAGGTCTATCCTATGTAAAAAAAGGTAAGTTATTTTTACTTTACGGATGACTTTATTAACTATATTTACTTGTTAGAAATTTAATTTTTTTATGTGTGAGTTTTTGTGTGTGTACCTGATCCAAATCATGCCTTGCTTCAATAAAACAATCGAATGTTTCAGAATCTATTTTTCTTAACTTATCAATTCGGGTTCCACCTTTCTGAACATCGTCCATCCGTCGCTGCAGGTAATCTTTCCGTTTCAAGCGATGAGCACCATTTCTCTGAAGAGTAGCCAAACTCCACTTCGGATGTGCTTGTGCAAGCAAACAACCTTTTCTTTATATTCTAACGAAATGTAATCAATGGATGATTCTATAAAATCACTTGGATCATAATCATCGTCAAGAGTCGGATCATCTGTACACGAATGAAGGAAATAGATTTTTTTCAATTATCAGGAATTATTATCCCTCGTAAACAATACAATTATTATGAATAATGAAACACACAAACCTCCTCAAAGTCTCCTTCATTGCTTTCATTGAATAAAATTAACTCTTCTTCTGTTGTAACAATGTCTTCGTTTAGCACATTTATTGTTGCTTTATATATTTCATCTGCCATGGCTAAAGAAATAGAACCGATGTTTTTAGGAGGCTTATCCATCAACATATTCCAATCTCTATACATACTCTTGGCAGCAAGAAGAGCATTTGTAAATTCTCCCTTGAATTCTTCATTCAAAAAAGATCTTTCTCTGATATTTATCTCAAGTTTCGGACTTCTGGAAGATCCTGCAACTGCTTCCATAATTTTTTATCACAAAAGTACAGCCAATTTTGCAAAATATACTGACAAACTTGCTTCTCACTTTACACTCACAAGTGAACAACTCTAGTCATGGGAATCACCAAACTCATCCAAATAAATAACTACAATAAATGCATTTTATTGTAGTTATTTATTTGGATAAGAATATCGCCTCGGCCCGGGATCAAACCGGGCCGAGGCGAATTTTTTCTTCGGATAATTTAGTTAAAAATTCTAATTTAATTATTAATTAATAGATGGCACCACTCATTGATTTAATAAAATAATAATAATTCTAATTACGAGATGGCGCTAAAATTAGTTTAAATTATTTCAAAATCATTAAAAATCCATTATAAATCAAGGGATTAATTAAGGCAGACTAATCAGGATTATTTGGATTAACGGGGGTTATCTCCCAAAAACACATTTGATAATTATTTTAAATAAAAGTTGATTATCATAAGCCAGGGATGACTTATTAAAACAGGATCAGATAAAACAAATATTAATTTTTTTATAAATTAAATATTTGAGCCATTCACAAGCCAAATCGATTAACTCCAACTTTTTTAATTTTTTTTAATTTTAGTGTCAAAACATTTGATTAACTCTTAATTATTTATATTAAAAATAAATTTCCTTAATATAGTTAGGCTTAACACCACTAAATGACAAAAGTTTTTTTAGCGATTGAATAATAAATAATTTATTTCAGAAGCCAGTTTGATTAACTCAGAAGCCAATTTGATTAATCTTCACAATGTAAATCATGGCAATAATGCAATTCAAACGTTTATAAGTGTCGTATTATCCCTAAGACATTTTTTGAATTTGCCATTCAAAGTTAGAAATATATTTTGACATCTTTTAAAATCACTAAATTGGAAGGATCGATTGAGAGATGTGTAGGAAAGGTGCAATACCGCTTACATGAAAGTTTTTGCTAACCAGTTTTTATTCAATAATTTTTTTTGGTTTTAGTCAAGAATTTAGTTAAGTAATTTTTTAATACAATGATATATATTAAATGATAACACAAGCTGTTCAATTTTGTCATAAAAATAATTAATCATAATAACGGCAAACTGTTCATTTTGTCATAAAAAATAATTAATTGGTCACGGCAAGCTGTTCATTTTGTCATAAAAAAAATAATTAATCGGTTACGTTATATGTGGATATTAATAGAATAACGCCTTTGTAAAATAAATAATTTATTATATTAAATAAAGTAAAAGATGATTAAATACAAAAATAATGAGATTCTGCTGTGACCATAAATCGATAACTGCAACTAAAAGTTTGATTCCCACTAGCACGAAACCACAGTAAAAAATACGTGCATGACAAAAGCAGTGCAGTTTTGATGTTATACTGCAGTCTAAAAATCACTGCCATCCAATGTCTAGATGGATTCAACTTTTCTGTGATGGTAAAATCCGTTGAATAACATCCACCAATGAAATCCATGCATTTTGTGACGTTGAATTGTTGGCAACCTTAACAGTCAAGATGGCGGGATTCTTTGTTATTAAATCTTATCTCTTTGATCAAAATTGCATAGAAACATTGTTTGTATTTCTTCTTATAAATATTTTCGATCCAACATTTTCCCTTCCTCAATTTTGTTTCAGTTTCCTCATTTACTGCAGCTATTAACATCATTTCATAAACAGTGAGTGCCTTTTGTTGCTTAGTGTCCATTTTGTTTTACATGAAATGAATCATGGCAACAGCACTAAGATTCTTGGAGAAAGCGAAGCTTTCTGCGACTGTGGGAATCCGCAAGTGGAATTGCCCCCACATTTATCTGCAATGGTTTTTGACCATTCTGCTTTCTGTTGTGGATAATGGGAACCAATCTTAATTCTATATTCAGCCTCGTTCTCGCAATGTTCTGACATTGTCTAGCAACCAAACTTTTGTTTAACATTTGAAATATATACTGCATTAACTTATTTTTAAAAATATTTTGAAGATTGAATTTGATGGTATTATTATTATTTTTTATTTTCACTTGCCAAATTGATTAACTCCATCGGTCAAACAAAAATTATAATAAAAATAACAATTACTCCAAGGATATACTATATTATGCATTTTATATGTCATTAGATAAAAGCTACACTTGTAATAATACATTCTATAATGTTTATTTGAATTTATATTTTAAAGGGAATTTCAAAAAACAATGTGTATATTATTTTATCTTTTTTCTCTATTTTTTGTTTTGTGGAGTTAATCAATTTGACAAGTGAGCGGTTCATTTGTCAATTTAGTTCTAAATAAGTATAAAAAGAAGAGACTAGTAAAATCTTATTTCAGTATGGAAATATGGTGGAACATCATTTTGTTAATAAATGATATTTGGAATTGATCAATCAAGTAATATATCAGGTTAGATAATTCTCTTCACTGATGATTCTATGAAGAATCATCAGTGAAGAATGATCTGAAAATTTTTTATTTTGATATTGTAAGAAAGACATTAATTCCTTGGTGTCCTTTCATGTTCAAATGATTCATGAGAATTTTTACTCTGAAATTCATAAATTATATTGATTCACTCACCACAGTTAATAAAATTATCTTATTCCTGAAGATAATTTTCAATTTTTAAATTGTTATAAAATGATTTTAATTAGGCATGATAAGACATATATTTTATCCATTCTTTGTGATGCTTTCATATTTGTGTAATTTTCAAATTAAATGCTACCTAGACAACTTTTATAAAAATAAACATATAGTGTGTATACCAGTGGTGGCCAACCCCGTCCCCGCAGTTGGTCTGTTATGCGCCCACAGCAAGATTTCCAAAAAATTAATTTAAAAATATCATTTTTTAACTTTTCTTAAGTGAAAAAATAATTCATGAAAATAATAATTTAAAATAATGAAAATAATTTTAAAATAAATAATAATAATTTTATTTCCATCTTTTTATTAATAAATTAATAATTGAGTTTGCTGTAAATCTACTAAAATACCATTTTTATCTACTGAACGAGAATTGTAATTTACAAAATTATAAAAAATAAATAAATAAATAACTAAAAAATATAATCTAAATGTTTTTAACATGTCTAAAATTAGCACAAAAACCTTTGATCTCCAACAGCAGTTGGCACACTCCGAGGCTGTGCGGGAAAAGGCTCGTACAGACTCGGTTTGCATCATTCGCATTCGTGCTGAAATGTGTACATATGACGACGACTCAACGATATATTATGCTTATAAATTTATATTAACGACTGAATTGTGTGTATTATCTGCTAAATAGTTGTTTTCAATAATTCACAAATTTATTAAAGTTATTTTTGGATAAAAATACTTATTTATAATGACAAAAAAGAAGTCTACTTAACATGTCTGAAGCAGGATCAAGTAAACAGCCACGTTTTTAACTTATACAGAAGTGAGGTGGCTTGGCAAAGGCAAAGTATTAGAATATCTTAATTTGATTGTTGAAATAAAAGCATTTCTTGAACAAAAAAGGGACATTTATAGTATTCTTGAAAATCCTAACTGGATTTAGCTTTTTTTAGCTGATATTTCTCAGAAATTAAATCAGCTAAATCTTGAACTTCATGGTGAAAATAAAAATTTGGTAGATATGGCTATTAAAGCATTTGGTAAATTACCCTTTGGAGTTCACATTTTCAAAAAAATCCGTGGTGCATTTTCCTCAAATGTCAAAAATATTTCTAGAAAATCAGATTCCCGAATATACGTTAATTATCTAACTAAATTAAGTAATAATTTTAATGAAAGATTTAGTCAATTTGACGATTTGAAATTGATTTTTTTATTTTTCAAAATCCTATAATTAACCTTGACAATACTACTTTAAGTGCAGAATTAAATAAATTTAATACAACAAATATATAAAATTTAAAATTAGAAATTAAATGGAGAATTATTTAAAATACTCTCCAATTTACTTGTTTTTACTTGTTGGTGCCGATTCTCTCTTTGATAATTTTTCCTATTATAAAGAAGAATTACAAAATGATGTCGCTTTGAAAGTATGAACATGGACAAGACATTTTGGAAATTTGTTGATTCATATAAATATCCAATATTAAAAAAATTGTGCACTGAAGTTAAAATCTTTTTTGGATCGATTTATCTAAGTGAAACCACGTTTTCTTCAATAGCAATTTATTAAAAATAAGTTAGCTCACGTCTTATGGATGAAAATTCGAATGATTGCTTAAGAATAGCAATATCAAATTATAGTCATGATTTTGAATAATTATGTGAAGACATACAGTATCAATCTTCTCATTAAAGAAGAAGATAACTTTTTTATGTTTATATATATTATATATGTGAAATTGTTACTTATTATTTACCATTTATGTGCCATGAACTACAATGATTTTATTATATTATTATAACGCTAATATATTTCTCTATTCTATCTGCTACCCACCTAAAAAAAGGTCATGCACCAACTGCACTGTAAAAACTTTTCTTTGCACACTTGCTTTCAAAAAAGGTTGGCCACTGCTGGTGTATACTGTTATAATTTTATAATAATTGGTTTTAAAAATTTGGTAGATTTTTTTATCTTTATAAAAATCACAGGTTTGAAAAAAATAGATGAAAACAATTTGGCCTTAGCATAAAATTATAGAATCAGTTCTTAATTCTGATATTAAAAAATGCATATTGTAGGTCCTTGTTTAGCATTGCCATGAAAACTAAATTAATTAAAAAATTTTTAATTTTAAGGCAATGAAATGGAATAAAGCCCTATTTTCTTACAATTCCCTTCATAATAGACACAAAGTGGAAACTTATAATTATAGAAAATAAGGTAATAATATTTTATATAAACCTTAACTAAAATATATAATATATTGTTTATGAACAATATATTAATTAAACTATCAGCAAGCAGGTCATTTGACCAGATTGACTGGATGCAAATGCTTTGATTTTCTATTAAGTATGTATTCAGAGGATTCAGGATCAATTAGGAATCCACCCTTTATAAAATTTATATGTTAGATCAATGAAGTTTTTTTCTTTTGTTTAATGTCACTTTTTTTCAGAAACTTAACCCCGACATTAAACAAGGATCCATTGTATATTTGAAAAATTAATTGCAGAATTAATTAAAATATTTTATTTTGCAGAAGCTTGGAAGAATGTTTTGGATCAAGTACAAGATGCGTGTACAGCTGCACATGTTAAAAGAAAGAATATTAGTCAAAATGGTAAACAAATTATATTAATAAATATTTTTAGAATTAAATAATTAGAATAACTGAAATTTTTAAGTAGGTGTTGATGGATTATCTGTAATGGGACTCACCAATAATGCTGTTAGATATATATTAGAACAACTTCCTGGAGCAAAAAATTGTGTTAATTATAATTTCCTATTCCATCCTCCACATCCTGAAGAAGAGGAGGTAAATTAAATTATAGAATAAATTAATAAAATAAAAGTTTTTTCATCATTTTTTTATTTTTCAGCTGCCATTAAATCCTACTGGTTCTGCTAGATCTGAGCCTTTTTTAAATAGAAAAGATTACGATATGTTTAATTTCTTAGCTTCAAAGCATCGTTGTCCTCCACAATATCAACCATATCTACGAGATGAAGAGATGAAGCACAAATCATCTCGTAGGGCAACTAGTATAGATCTACCTATGGCCATGCGTTTTCGTCATCTAAAGAATAGTGCTAAGGAAGCTGTAGGAGTTTATAGGTGAGTCTTAAAATACATTTCATATATATTGTCAATTATTATATAATGTACTTCTAACTCATTACAGCAGGGGTGGGCAAAAGGCAGCCCGCGAAGGCATCTTATACGGCCCGCCGCATAAACTAGAACACAGTACAGTTTCAAAGCCCACACTTGTAAAATTCAACTCGAAAAGAAAAAATAAAATAATGGATACTTTGCAGTGTAAAATAGTGGATACTGTTGCTAGTATGCACATACACTACCGAGTTACTTCAAATTTTGATGATATATAATTAATCATGAACATGTAATGTGAATGATAAAATTTACTTTGTAAATTTGTTTTTACAAAATTAATTACATAGGTACCTAATATTTTGAAACATTTTGATGTAATAGGTTGTTAGCAATCAATCAGTTTGATAAAAATACTTATGTTTTTAAAGAAAATTAGGCTAAATGGTAGATTACCTGCTGGTGGAATGCGGGCCACATTATATTGCTCAGCATCACATTATACACAACAGGCTTCTTTTAATAAATATATACATATGTCCTCCAGACACATGTAGAGAAACTACATTGTGCTTTGGGAAATGTATATATTAATTTATATATAATCGGACCCCATTAACATGCGGTTCAGTAGCACGAGAGTCTGCTTAATACATGGTTTTACCATGGATGCCTTGATAAGCAATCGCTTGTGGTATCACTCCTAGACATCTTCGTCATTAAATCTCGTGATCAGTGAGATTAGCTGCACATTCAATCATTTTGTATTGGTCAAATCACACAGAAAATTCATATCAATGTTAGAACTTATATTATCGCTCAATTTATATTAATACTGTAACTCGCAGTTCAGTAACCATGGACCCCGGCTGCCGTGTGTTATCGGGGTCAGACTATATATATTAAAAGCTGCAATGCAACACGACTTTCACTAACTTGTAGCTACCATTTTGCCGAAAATTATCTGAATTTATTAATTCATAAGACAAATTATTTTCAATCTTCAAAATATTTAAAAAAATAACTTAATACAGTAAAAATATATTTCAAATGTTAAATAAAAGTTTGGTTGCTAGATAATGTCAGAACATTGGGAGAACGAGGTCAAATGCAAAGAGTTAAGGCTGGTTCCCACTATCCGCCGCGGAAAGCGAAACAGTCAAAAATCGTCGCAGATAAATGCAATAATTTAAAATAATAATTTAAATTATTCCGCTAGCGGATTCCAACAGTCGCAATAAGCTTTGCTTTCCCCAAGATTCTTAGTGCCGTTCCCATAATTCATTTTGTATAAAACAAAATGGATGCTAATCAACAAAAGACTTGCACTGTTTACCAAATGATGCTATTAGCAGCAGTAAATGAGGAAATTGAAACAAAATCGAGGAAGAGAAAATGTTGGATCGAAAATATTTATAAGGAGAAATACAAATAATGTTTCTATGCAATTTTGATTAGAGACGAGATTTAATGACAGAGAATTCCACCATCTTGACTTTCAAGGTTGTCAACCATTCAATATCACAAAATGCATAGATTTCATTAGTAGATATTATCTTGACAGATTTTACTGTTGCGGAAAAGTTGAATCCATCTAGTCACTGGATAGTAGCAGTTTTTACTCTGCGGTATGACGTCAAAACCATGCTGCTTTATCCACAACACATGCATATTTTGCCACGGTTCTGTGCTAGTGGGAACCAGCTTTTAGTCTCAGTCATCGAGTTATGGTCGCAGTAGAGTCTCCATATGGTCCGCCTTATTTTCGATTTTAATCATCTTTTACTTTGTTTAATATAATAAATTATATATTTTACAAAGGTGTTATTCTATTAATATCCACATATAAAAGTAACCGATTAAAAATTATTTTTTATGACAAAATGAACAGCTTGCCGTTATCATCTAATATATGCTATTGTATTAAAAATTACTTATCTAAATTCTTATTGTCGTATTTTTTATGACAAAATGAACAGCTTGCCGTTATTATCTAATATATATTACGGTACTTAAAAAATTACTTAACTAAATTCTTATTGTCGTAATCCTAGGACAACTAAAGAAAGATCTTGACTAAAACCAAAAAATTTATTCAATAAAAACTGGTTAGCCAAACTTTTATGTAGGCAATATTGCACTTTCTTACACGTCTCTCACTCGATCCTTCCAATTTAGTGATTTTAAAAGATGTAAAAATATATTTCTAACTTTGAAAGGTAAATTCAAAAAATGTCTCGGGCATAATACGACACTTATAAACGTTTGAATTGCATTATTGCCACGATTTACATTAGAATATGGTGTTAATCAAATTAGCTTCTGAAATAAATTAATTATTATTCAATGGCTCAAAAAAATATGTCAGTTAGTGGTGTTAAGCCTAACTATTAAGAAAATTTATTTTTATTATAAATAGTTAAGAATCGATCAAGTGTATTGACACTAAAATTTAAAAAAATTCAAAAAATGGAGTTAATCGATTTGGCTTGTGAATGACTCATATAATAGAACTATAAAATAGAATATTTTGAACACATGTAATATTTATAGTTGTTAGTAGAATTTCTAAGTTGTGCTTTAGTTAAAATTTGTATTGTATAGAATAGTGATAGCAAATCAATGACACATGCTAATTTTGGTATTTGTCAAAATTTTATTTGGAATGCTGAAAATTTTGCAACAAATATATTTTATTTGATTTTGTTCTTATTTATTTTAAACTTCAGTATTTTTAAACTGATTTATATCCTTCAGATATATATACAAATGGATTTAGTGTGAATCATAAAAATTATTGTATTGTTCTGTCTGCTGATGATGGCTGCTTTATGCAGTTAAAAATATTTCAGAAAATAGTTTTTCATTTTTACTGCTAACTAGTATTCTGTTTTTAATATATATTATATCTTTGAAATAAGCATGTAAACTAAGACTTGATGCTTTGGATAATATAATAAAATACTATACCTACAAATGTAAATATCTTATATTTGTGCTTTATTCTGGAATTAGTTTTGTATCTATAGAGTTAGGAAAAGCAAACAATATATTTATCATGGCATGTCATGAAATGTACATTGCCTGATTTTCCTAATTTTGGCACACAAGATTTTGGATTTTTCATCACTGAGAATGCAAAATTAAATTTTTTAATATAAAGATATATAGGCCTAGTATTTTTTTTAAATATGACTTGATAAATTAAGTATACTAAAATTGTATTGTATAGCATATGGATTACTTTATAATATATATAGTAAGAATAGAAAATTTGTGCATTAGAATAGCTGATATTTTCATTCTTACTTTATTTTCTAAAGTGTAGTATTTATTGTTGAGTAATGTATAGATTAATTTTAAATAACTGATCTTTATTGAAATCCTCAATTTTCCACTTTTCATAAAAATTAAAAATAATAAATTATAGAATATATAAACTATAATTTTTTGCTAAATTAATAAAAATTAGCATATGGATAAGATGCTAAAGTTGCAATAGAGTAAAATATTAAAATATAAATATATGGAACATATATATGTCATATCAGATTTCTGAATATATGATAGAATTTTAATTCATGCAATGTTAGTAAAGATCAAATTATTTTAATAATTAATAATTTAGAGATAAGTTTTATAAAACTTTTTCAATATACTATTAAATGTTTCATAATGCACAATTTTTAATCAACAAGATTGTGTGCACGCGCATGCGTGCGTACAGCAACTATTAATAATTTCTTGCATTAAAAACTTTAAAAGTGTAAAACTTTATTCTAAATGTATCAAAATGGTTAAAATTTTGATACATTTAGAATAAAGTTCATAAGTTATTTCTTCCTTCAAAGAAATTAAATCATATTTCATTTAATATTATTTATGCTGTTCCTAAATTGTGATTTATGAATTTGCATGTGAGTATTGTATTCTTTTACTATTGTCACATTGATAGTTGTGCAAATGAGCCTGGTGCAGGAATGAATCCCAGCTGTTTTATCCTTTAGAATTATACTGCCCATTGTCATATTTAATGATAGTGCATTTGCATATGGGTAAAACTGCAGTTAAATTTAAAATAAAATTGGGAAGCTGCAAAACTTAAACAACAGCTTTAACAGTTGTTACTTAAGTTTCCTAATTCTATTTTTATTTTCTCCCATTGGTAACACTGCAGATATCTGAAATTGCCACTGAAAATTCATGTTTTGTGGCAGCTTCTCACTTTATTTCAATCTCTTCTACAGTCCCTCATTCAATACCAACCAAGCTGACCTGCCAAATTAAAAGATTTTCAGTGCATTAGTCTGCTTCATGACAAATTGGGATAATTTTCCCAATGCCTAATTTTCTAAATGGGATAGCTTATCTATTACTTCAAGAAAATTTTTTGACTTTTAATAATAAATAAAATCATAAATCACAATGATTTGCTTATTTATTGCTGCATATAGCTTAAATTTGAAAATCACACTTAGAAACTTAGAAATTAAAAATCTAATGGCAAAGTTTATGCTAATAGAAAATAACTATCATAAATTGCTATATTATAGTATGTATTATTGCTTTTATTTTAATGTTTTTGGAATATTTTAATATCTATATGTTATATGAGGATGACTTTCAATTAAGTCAAAGAATGGATCAGAAATTTTTATATTGAAATTTATGGCAATTTTCATCTAATAAATAGTTTTTTTCAAGGAACTCATTCATTTATCTTTATAAAACTATAATTATGTATGATAACTGTATTTAATAATGTCTGTTTTATTATTATTATTATTATTCATGGTACAGTAATGTGTGCACGGAGTAACTCCGGGGCAATATATAGTGGATTCCGCTTAATTGGGACACGTTGGAACTAATCCATTTTGGCCCAATTAAGCGGTTGCCCCAATTAACCGGTGGCCCAATTAAGCGGAATCGACTGTATATATGCATACAAACCTAAAAATTTAACTTAAGATTGATTTTATGCAAAAGTTTTGCTATTTTTTATATTTATATATAAAAAATAGCAAAACATTTTGCATAAAATCAATCGTAAGTTAGATTATAAATCGATTTTATAATCTAACTTACGATCGATGTTTTAAAATAATTTTTTAAATTATAAATTTAATTGAATATAATTGTTTATTTTATATTATTAATATGTTAAACAAATTTTACAAAAAATAATTATAAGTATTCACAATGAATTTTATGAGATATAAGGAATTGCATAATATTTGCTGCTAAACATTGATTATATTGCATTAATTAAATATATATTATGTCTTTATTTTTCGTGATAGCAATGCATAATATTGTGTGATAGTTACTTAATCACTTTGTGAATACTTACAGTTATCGTATGTACTATTTAACACTTATAACTACCCCATAATAAAATATTTACGAGCATCATTCCTTATTGTGTATGCTTGTTTATTTTGACATTCTTATGTAATTTCGTTAAAAATGGAGGTTGTTGGAATCAAAATGATGACCATTCGAAACATTAAAGTACAATATCACTAAAACTATTTGTCACGAGTGAATGATATAAATTTTGCAAGGATTTTAGATGGAGACAATAACAACGGATAGGAATTAAAATCGTAGATTACTGTATATCGTAAATTTAATATAAACGAAAAATATATTATAAAAATAAAAATTGTGTTAGTTTTATTATATTTTTTTTATTTATAGAAGTTTTAAAAGAGAAAAATAAATTCCAGGTTTTAATAAAGTGCAAATTGAGTTACATTCGTAAAAATTAATGGAAAAATTTCAAGTTTTTATTTAGCGTTTGCACGTTCATAACAAAATAAATAATACTCTTGAGAATTTAATTTTTTTTTTGCAGTTATGACTTTTGACCTAATAAAGATCTTGACTGATGGACTAATGATTCTATCATATTGGAACATTAATAAGGGCAGTATTTTTGAGAATGGTGAGCTAAGGCTAAAAAAAATGCTTTTGATCAAACATCGATAGTATTTTTGATCTTGTCAATAACCTTCGAATTTGAGTCAATTTTCTTTCTATTAAGTTGATTTGACTGAGTGCAGTTACATGACTTACAAACACAATGATAATTTTTCCATAAATGTTTATTATTATTATTTTGGATTGTTTCTATGAACATTTTTATTATAAAAATTTATAATTGCATAACACACTATTATTATAATAATTGACAGTAAACCAGTAATAATAAAAAACAGAATTTCAAATATATTCTCATAATTTTGTATAGCCTAAAGGACAAAATTATGTGCCAGAAAATTAATGGTGAATCTTAAATAAACAATTACAATACAATACAATAATACAATACTTATATAATAATAAATGAAAAACATCAAGAGATTGCTAAAATGCATATAAAATATATTTAAGATATCATAATTTGATATTAATTTAAAAAAAAAAAAAATATTGCTTATTTATTGAGATATTTGATTAATTAATTAACATTATAGATTTTCCATATTTTGATATAGAATTGTAAATTCTTGCATTTTCAAAAGATCCTGATACCTGTAAACTAACATATCGCACACGTATTTCTAAAGTGACACAAGTCAAAAACTTGCATTTTTATGTTGGCACCATTTTATAACTTGGGAAGCAATCCTCCATCATCTTTTGAAACCATTTTCCTAAAAAATGGTTTCAAAAGATTACAAATTTTGAAAAAATTATTAGTTATATAATGGTTTTTAGTTAGGCTGATTTCGAATTTTTTCCAATTTTCTCAAAGCGTTCTTTTTTGACTTGTGTCACTTTAGAAATACGTGTGCGATATGTAACAGGCAATCATCAACTTACATAGATCTGACATGTATAGATCTATACTTATATAAACTTATTTTTAGGTAATGAGCTTGACCCAAATCCTCCAGAAAAATAAAGATATGGGATTTGGAATTGAATCCAGATTCTCCAAGATGATAAGGGACTGCTTTACCATGTGATTTATGTATTTATTCTTTAATATACAGTCGATTCTCGTTATTCGCAGTAGTTACATTCTATAAATTATTCGCAAATTTGTTCGCAAATGGTGTTCGTAAACCGATTTGTTCGTGATCCGAGGTACCACTGTACTAAATTAGTGAATACCAAATCATTGTCCTATGGGAAATATAGATTTAGGTTCCTACAAACCTTTCTTCCCAACATTTTCATCCTTGCTTTGTGTGTTTTTCTGTTTAAAGACATCTTATTTAATATGAGTACAGTACTTACAAATAATTACAGAATATACAGTGTACAGTACTATAGACAGTATTATAATTACAGTAATCTTTAATTTTTTAAAACACTAGTAAATATGTAGTAAATAAAATCTTATTTTTGATGGGTAGTTGTTTAATGTGGCAGCTGACACATTGTCTTTCTGATACTGCGTTGAAAAACTGCATCAGCTTTGTCTGCATTACTTTTTGCTTCAGATCTAAAATGTCGACGTAAGGAACAAATGTGCAGGAAATTAGGTGCTTAAATTTGATGCTGTGTTCAAGCATAGGATCACATTATTCTGTGGGACTTGTGGTCTGTGGAATGAGCAAGGATAAGTAATGAGACTTTTCTGGGAAAACAATATGAAGACTACATTTGGTAACAAAACTTTCTTTATTAGAGAGAGAAAGAGAGAGTTTACATTGGTAACAGTTTTTTCGCCATTCAGCAAAAGTCTGTGAATAAGTACAAAAGCTCCGCAAAAATCAATTTTATGGTTACAAATAAATTTTCATAAATAGTTGAATGCATGAATATGGAATCCACGAATAATGAGAATTGACTGTAACTATTTTTAGTGTTAAATCATTGTGACACAATAGTATTGAATAACATATGCTCCAACATATATATAAACATAGTAATATATATCATATCCAATATATATTTTGATTTATGTAGGGTTTCACTGATCAATCCATCTATATAAATCAGGGATTGTCTGTATCATATATACTATTTATTATAAATTTAAAATTTTTCTATTTAGCTTAAAGTACTAACCTCAATAGCCTTTTTAAACCAAGTTTCTGCAATTTGCATTTGTTTGTCATCCATTGCAAGCATACCAAGATTAAAGTAAATTCTCTCATTTGCTTTTCCTTTTTGTAATAACAGATATAATCTGTAATAAATGCTTTAATTAATTACATAATAAATGAATATTGATATAATTTCATACAAATAATATAATATAAATATTTGTTACATACATTAGTTAAATATAAATATAGGGGATCTTTGACTTATGACAGTTCTACTTACAGTGGCAATTATTTACAAAAATTCATATTTACAATGGCCATCATCAATAGTTTGACAATAATGATTGTTGGTCAGTCAGATGATCACTTGAAAATCTGCTGTGATTCCACTCTGAACAATCCTTATTCAATTTTAAGTCTTATACCTCTCAGTCAGATGATCACTTGAAAATCTGCTGTGATTCCACTCTGAACAATCCTTATTCAATAGGGAATTAGAATTTAGAGATAGAGAATTAGAATTTCCCTAGAATTTTCAATAGGGGTCCAAACCCAACTGTGTTAAACAAATTTTTCATCTGATAACCAACCTCACCATGGATGTGAGCAACCTGTATAGAGCATTGATATATCCTGCTGCTTAATATCATATCATGGATGGAAAATAGCAAAAATACTGAATAAAAAATAAATATTCAATCAGACTGCACCAAATACAAATTAAATTACAAGCAAAACTACACAAGAGCCCTTTAGCAGCAGTCAATTTGGGAATATATTTTGAACACAATTTTAATTGATGCATTTGAAATCTATCAACATCCCATGTTTTCTTTTTCAGATTCTTATTTGGAAAATTAATCCAATTGGCGGGTCAGATAAAATCATATCGCAGGCCGTATCTGGCTCGCTGGCCATAGTTTGGAGACTCCTTGTTCAATGCATTGATGTTTAATTTAGTCATTAATTCTGTTATATTGTTAATGGAATTAATGTTATCAATTATTCCAATAATCTTATTTTCTCATTATTTCTTATTGGAAAATAATTGCATATATTATATATAGAATTTATCTAATTTATGAATTAAAAAGAGATAATGATAATACTATAATCATTTCAAATAAAGAGATATTTCAAGATTAGCTTATTTACAAAAATATGTTTTAAATTTACAAAATATAATTTGTTAATAGATGCTTTTTTCATTATTCACTTTATTATTTTTCTATTATACTAAAGTGACCAGATTTTTTGAACTTCAAACAGGGATGCTTTGGATATTAGGGAGCATAGAGGGTATAGGGTGTAGGGTTGGACAAAATTCAAAAGAATTTTTTTTTACAAAAAATGAAAAAAAAAATTTTTTGAGAAACAATGAAAAAAGTAAATTATTAAAAAAGTTTGTAAAAAGAAAGCAGGAAGAGATAAAGAAACAAACAATATATTTTATTATTACTTTTTCTTCAGATTGATCATCCACATTGGTTATATTAGGATGACCATATTCTTCTACTAAAAGCTGGGAAGAAGAATTCTTCAGAAGCTAGTTCTTTAAAATTAAATTTAGTTAATCTATTTAAAAAATTTTTTCAATATGAACTATTTGCTATAAATAAAAAACGGTATAAAGACACAAAAACCTGGACTGTCCCGGCTAATCCGGCACATCTAGTTACTTTAATTATACCAACTTATATTGTTTGACTATAAAAAAAAAAATTGAAATTAAAAAAAAAATGAAATAAGATTTTCAGAATTAGAATTACAATCATGATTTTTTTCTGCATTGATATGCATTTCACTTTTTCATAAAATACTTTGATATTTTATATTTTTTAATATAATACAGCAATATTTTAAATATTTTTCTTAAATTCAGTTATATAATTTAATCTAGGATTCTATATTTTTGCTATATTTTTATTTTTAACTTGTTTACATCCATTAAACTTAACATATTTTTTATATGAGTGGCAACTTAAAATTTTGATAATTACATAAATCTTTCGAGTAGGCAATGTAAATATGTATCTGAATAAAAATCTTTTGACTGCTAAAGGGCTCTTGTGTAGTTTTGCTTGTAAAAAATAAATATCAGCCCACCCAAATCACAATGTTTCTTCAGTTAGTATAGATCTTTATTAGTAGTTGTTGATATATTTTAACATTCACTAAATTATGCTTCAAATCTGATCAGCTATTAAATTTTTTTCATATATTATAAAAGAAGTGTATCTAGATTGTTATCACATTCCTTTATTGGAGATATCTCACTTTCGTTATCATCACATTTTAGAACAATTATTTATATTTAAATTAAATCACAATTTTAGATTTCCACAAATTTTGCTCAAAAATTTTTTATAATTATGGAATTTTCACAACACAATAACCATTTTATTGAAAATTTATTATTTTTGTCTATTAGACAGCATGTCAGGAGTCATGATTATAATGGCTTCTGAGATATGTTATTTTTATAATGTTATAAAAATAATAATAATAATAATTTTTCTAAAGTGAACATTATAAAAATAACATATAAAATATGTCATTTTTATAATGTTCACTTTAGAAAAATAGTAATAAAATATATTTAATAAACAATAAATTTTTAATATAAAGTACATAATAAAATATATTTATTATCAATATATCATTTTAGAAATTTTTCTATTCACCAATTTAAGTACTTTTTGCATCAGCAGATTTGCAAATGTCATATTTATAGTTCTTTAGTAGCCATATTTTTTAAAATCTGGCATTTGTCAATCCTAAAGGATGCCAGATTTAAGAGAGTTTACTGAATTCCAACTCAGAAAAATTAAAATTATTTAACTGTTTTTAAAATTTAGATTTAAAAACATATTACAAAAACAGAATAATTAAAAGATACCTGTCATAGGCTATTTTTCTTAAATGGGGATTACCACTTTCTTGAATAAGAATTGCAGAATTCATCAAGGCTTGCTATAAAATAAAAATATAAAAGAATAGTATATAATTATAAAATATACAGTAATTTACTTTTTAAATTATAATCCATTATACATCAGAAAATTTTATATATATTTATATTAATATTATCTACAATCAGTACTTCAATTATTTGTATCTGTATGTTTTCTAAAATAAGTCTATAAATAAGCAATTAAACTCAAGTAATATAGCAAGCTTTTCAATTAGTAAATTAAAAGTTATTCTTATTATTTTTTAATATAATAAAATAACATCTTAGACAAAATTTAGTCACAAAATGAAATTACATCCACTATATTTGATTTTTTCATGGTTCATATATTAATATAAATTAAAACTTTTTTTGATAATTTTAATATCATAATACTTTTATAGTTTAATGCAAATGTCAAAATTTAAAACAGAACATAAAATTTCTATGAAATTAAGTTTTGCATAATCTGTACATTAAAAGATTTTCCAAAGAAAAATTGTTACATGTGATGTCAATCTTTAAATCAATAACAACAAAGATGGAAATATCACTTAGTTCCATAGAAGATGCTAAGAATGTAGATATTCTGCCTCTTTGTTATAATAAAAGTCAAAACAGTTTAGTTATAGGCAAAAAAAAATACTTTTTTACAATTAAAGAAATGTTTTGACCAGAATCAGTTGGTCTACATCTGCTTAGAGAAATGAAGTATCAAGCAACTGTTATAATGAGATCTGAAAAAATTCTCTAAGTTGTTTATTTACAAATGCATTAGGTTGTAAAAACCTAAAAAAAAAAAAAAAAAACCATTAGAAAAGTATGAAAAAATTCATGATTTGTTAATTACTTATAGTACTTAACAAATCATGAATTTTTTCAACTCTGATGGATCAGAAAGTGATGCGTTTAATATTTTGTGAAAAAATAAAATATACATTACTTAGTTAATAAAAATAATGTCAGTTGCATAAATCAGATCCCAAGGTTCTCATTCCCTGTGAATGATTTCAGTGAAGAATTTTACATACCCATTTTAAATACAGGTGAGTGATTTATGTAAACAGACCATACTTGTTTTAAATTGGGCATCAGAATTTAAAGCAATAAAAGTTATTCTCACTTCTAACATGTGCTTAGCTCTTTTGTAAATACCTTGTCAATGCTACCTATACATTCAATACATAGGTTTCATTTAGGAATAAAATTTAGAATTTTTGTTTATTTTTTTCAGAGATATAAACAACCCAGCATCAGTGTCATATTACAATATTTGTTTATATAAGTGATTGATGCTTTCTAGATGATATGTGAATTTATTAAAGGCATTATTTACTTATTTTATAATCATCAAACATTTATAATTCAACAAATCATCTAAATCTGATAAACAAAAAACTAAAATATTTCAAAAATTCATAAAAAATCATTTTTTAGTCAAAAAATTTTATTTTATTTTATTTTTTTCAGCAAGATAGGAAATGATTTTTCTTTTATCCCTAAAAATTTCAAATCAATCCATCCAGTCACTAATTTTGAGAAACTTTTAAAAAACCGTCAGTTTGGAAGTGATCCCGAATAGAATAGATGACAATTTGCATTGAATGTGAATGTGTCAAGAGATCTAGACCCTTGTTGATCTTGGACAATTGTATTCTTTCTATAGTTATTGTTATGCTCAAAACATTTTTAAAATTTTATTTTATTATTATTTTTTAACAACAGTCAATTATCATTTATGTCTCTTTTTCCATCATTTCATTTAGTTATTTTGCCATTTTCTCCCATATTTATTTTTATTTATTTTATATTTTTCCTACATGTTTGTAGTTGATTTGTGCAACTGATATGATCCCCATTAACCAAATAATGTATATTTTATTTCTTACAAAATTTTAAAAACAACAAATATTAATAACAAATCATGAATTTTTTCGTACTTGCTTATAATAATTAACAAATCACGAATATTTTTACACTAATTGTTTTTGTAACCTAATATGAATGTAAATAAATAATCTGGAGAATTATTTCAAATTTCATTATAACAGTTGCTTACTGTTACAATAACTGTACTGCATTTTTGCAAGCTGATGTAGACCAACTGATTCCGATTGAAAAACATTAATTATAATAAAGTGTTTTTACTATCTAGAGCTAGACTGTTTTGATTTTTGCTATCACTTAAATCTTCTTATTTTAACAAAGTTTACTAGCAATTAACAGGAAGTCTGAACAAAATGAATGGCCAGTCATTTAATATTCACAGTAGAATTATAGATGTTAATTATCTACTGAAATGAGGATAATTTGTAGAATTTAGGGCCATCAAGAAAACTGTTCAGAAGAAAACTTTAATTTAATTTGTCCAGAAATATAACAAATTTTTCTACAATTAAAGAAACTAAACAGGAGAATCAAGTCTGTTAGTTTCCATTTAAAATTCTTATAATACAGCTTCTACCATCACAATATTTTTATGCATTTAAGCATTCATCTATCATCCTATTATGGTCAGATTACACTTCTTAAATGTTTATAATGTAATAAAGTAATTATTTTCAATAAAATGAAAATTGATTTATTTACTTTTACTGAAATGTTTATTTCATTTATAATAAAAAAAGGCAAAGCTACAAAAAATGCCTATTGTAATCTTAAAATTTTGATAATTAGTTTATGTAATAAAAAAAGGCAAAGCTACAAAAAATGCCTATTGTAATCTTAAAATTTTGATAATTAAAAATTAACATTTAAAGGATAAAATTGTTAATTCGAATTTTTGTTAAGAAATTGTACAAAATCGAATAAATTAATTGAAAGCAAATACAAACACGATTTCAATGCTTCAGAAATAAATTGGCATTTACCGTCACATAACGATGTTTCAGTCTTCGTTCTTTATTGGAAATATGCCAACTAATCGGAAGATTCTATCAAATATATTCGATTTTCGAAAGCACCAAAATAAAAGAAGTCTGCACTTTGATATAGAACATATTTTATATATCGATTTTATATATTATTTCCGTTTTGTAAAAATTATAGTCAAACTTGTAAATTTATTTAAAACTGATGACAACGACGAATATATAGGGATATGAAGGAAAATTTAGCAATATCTAAACTATTAACACCGTGTAAAAACAATTAACGATTTTTGTAATTTTATCCAGTTGACACAGATTGCCCTGTAGTTTATTCACTCTTCATAGCGTTCATTGTTTCTTTGTAAGGACAAATTCAGTGCCAAAAAGTCTGGATAGACTTTTCCGGCAACAGGACTTCACTTTGGCAGCTTGCTTGCTTGTTACAGTTTGAAGAGATATGCGGGTGTTTCGAATCCGATAAAGTATGGTAAGATAAACATTTATATATGCGTAATTTTACGTCGTTTCGAATGACATGTTGCTTCTTCGATCGTTTTTGGCAATTAAAGCAATTGTTTGTGCGCGTTACGGAACGTCGATTTTGATTTTCTAGATAATTTCAGTGATAAAGCGTCATCCTTCGTAACATTTTGGCATTTCCGTTGGCGTCTTGACACTTTCGATCATTTGTTACAAAATGAATAATATACCAACTGCTGCGCCCGCGGTGTTTTTTAAGCAACAAAATTGTAGCTTTATATAAAGAAAAAGAAAGAAATGTCTGGAGTTGTTATAAACATAGATGACTAACAATTAGAAAATATATTTTTTTAATACGTTTTCTTATAGACAGACTCGAATATTACGTAACGATCGACTTTTGTAAATGATCCGAAAGTTAATTTCGAAGCGCCACCTTTTAGTTCCGAATCGATTATAACATATTAATAATTAATTGCTCTGACAAATAAATAACGATAACTTAAGGGGAGGAAAACTAGATTTGATAAAAGTTAGGAAGAAATGTGGAATTTCACTTTTAATTTCCTCTTACTGTGCTGGCAGACGTAATTGACGGAGGGTTTCCATCACCAGGTTAGGTTGCCTTGGTGACTGTATGCTCGGTTGACAATTCGATGACGTCAATCCGCGTCATAAGTCGAACGTCAGACTTTTTTCTTCTTTATAATAGAAGAATATTATAAGTATTCCGGGTATATAAAAAGAACATGCATATTTTGAGAATGAAAACAAGAAAATTATTACATAAAAATATATATGCTATTAAACTAGTAAGCATAATATAAATTTATTACTCGTAAAAAGTTCTTGTAAAAATCATTAGAATTATCCACTTTTAATATATGGAAAATTAATGATATAAATATTTCAATTATTAAAATTAATTTTTGCTATTTAAAGTTATTTAGTTTAATGCAGAATTTGAGTTAAATTTATGAATGTGAGAAAATGAAGCTTAACTAAATCAATAATTTGTTACAAAAATTTAATATTACAACTAATAAAAGTTAAGTAATAAATTGATGTATAACATAAATAGTATAATCATTGACCAATTACTTACAAGTGAAATGACCTTATTGAACATATATGGGGTTGAATATGTTTTGACTTATGTAGAACAGACAAATTGTTTTTTTAAATTATTTATTTTGTTACTTTTCCAGTTTGAATGAATTGAGATTTGATTAAAAATCAGTTCATTTTTCACAAACAAGGGTAGGATAGTACTCTATAAGGGTTCTTACTGTTGTTCTATATTCATTAGTTTCCTGTCATTCATCTTATAATCTCAAGGTTGAAGTTATTGTCACATACATTCTTTTATAGCAGTAGCAATTAATAATAGTTTAACAAATACTTTTTAAATATAATTGATATAATGTTAACATTATTTTTTTATCATCTTTATTTCAGCCTTGATAATTTTGTCAAGAAAAAAAATCGTATTGATTAAATTAATTTCAATTAATAATTTTTGTAATTAATTTGCTGACAGATATATCTAAAAAAAACCTGTTAATTTAAATTGATTAGATTTGATAAATTGGCATTTTAAAATAATAATTTATTCCAGAATTTATTAAGTTTATTAATTTGGAAATTAATAACTTTTTAAAGAATATTGAAGCATTTTATATATACTGTATTTAAATACATTAAATATTGTTCTTAGCTTTACTTTTTGTTAGTTTATTATACTGCATAAATTTTATATGACATGATTTTTATTTCATAGGCATCTAATAATATAAACAGAGGATAAACTTAATCTTTAAGTAAAATCTTTTTCTATATAGTATGAAATTAAATAAATAAATTTTCTTTTTTCTGTAAAAATAATTATAATAAATTTTCAATAGATAAATGAAATATATTATTCCATGACTTTCACTTGCATATTTCAATAATTTTTAGAATTATTCTTTTGATATTTGTTTAAATTACCAAAATTTGATAACATAAATAAATATGATGATGATATTTGAGAAGCCTTATCCCAGTTGTATTAATTTTGTATTTTATTTAATTAAAATGTTGTTATTATATATCTTATCAAATCCATAATTTCTCAAAGGAAATAATAATAATAAATTTGTATCTCTTGTATTTAATGTTCAAATTAATGTTGTGATTTTAAGTGGCTTTATTTTCAATATTAGTAATATGAAAATATTATTAAGAAGACTTGATTGAAACAATTTGATTTAAAGATTGAATACATTACTTATTAACATCAGTTTTTGTAATAAATAATTGATTAATAAATTAATAACTCAAAACTTATAACAAAAACAAAATAGTTTATTTAAAAAAAAATAAAATTTAACTTTTATACCAATTAATGTGAACTTAATTTATGTTAAAACAAAATAAAATTATTTTAATTTTATTGAATCATTTCATTGATTGTTTTATTATATGAATTACAAATATATTGTAAATACAAGAATAAATAATATAAAAAAATGTCAAATATAAAGTTTTTAATATATGAAGTTATATTATATGAAATCTCAAAAATATTCATGAACATTGTAAATAATCTCTCTTCTTTCACAATGAACTGATTTTCCATGTACCAAACTCAAATATTCTCTATCAAAAACAATCCAAACCAAGAAAATGTAACTTACTATAGTTCTTCCATCACTACAAAACTATTTGTAAAGTTATATAATGACTCATCCTACTATTAATATTATTGAAATCAAATGAAGCACAAAAGTAGGAGATTAATACTAATTTATATATGTCTGACTGATGATGGCTATTGAATAGCCAAAAACATTTTCTAAATAAATTAGTATTTAATCTCCTACTTTTGTGCTTCAGTTGATTTCAATAATATTTGTAAAGTACTTGCTTCTCACTGAAAACAAAGAGAAAACTCCAAATATATAGTCTGTTTGCTATAACCTTTCCCATGGACGATAGTGGCAATGCGGTAACCTCATTACCGATCGCTAAAAAATATATCCTTCCGCGATACTCGTTTTGCTTCTAAATTGAGTTGGATAATTCTGTTTTTTAAATATTTATTTTCATAAAATAAAGAATAACAATCAATGAAATATCAACATTTCTAATCTGATAAATTCAGATTTCTGTAAAGAAGGATTAAATTATTGACTTGGCCCTTTCCAGAATTGATGGCTCTGAAAAGAGCCATTTATTATAAAGCCCTCTCAGGTGATGATACAAAGTTTTCACATTTGTTACTATGAAGAATCCGATTCATTGTTGCTACTGTCCGGTTCGTCATCACAGGCATTTACCAAAATTATTATCGGTTCTATCACATTCTCTTCAATAAATCTGTCTTTTTGCCAATAATCATTCTCAAAATCCCTTACATGCCATACACATTCAGCCCATTTGTCAGCCTTTACAAGATCAAGTGCTTCCTGCCATGTTTTGTGTACACTCACCGCATTGTGTTTGTCACATCTGCCAATATTTTTTTCGTAATATTGCTTAGCCTGGGCCCAGCAAAGCTCTATAGGATTGAGATCACAGTGGTATGGCGGTAGACATATAACCGAATGACCATGAGCTTTTAATAGTTCATCAATTACGTAATGCTTAGTTTCAATTTTTTCTCTTTGACCAGTAAAAGCAGTTCTCTCTTCAATGCATCTGGTGGATAAGCTATACTGTGCCAATACAACCACATTGCAATGTCATCTTTCTTCCAGGCAGCAGTAGGTGACCGGTCGATTTGTTCCGAGTGATAAGGGGCGTTGTCCATTACTATGATACAGTTGCTGGGAATGTTTGGCATAAGCTGATTTACAACCCAACATTGAAAATTTGCTGAATTCATGGAGTTGTGATAATCACCTTGCTGAGTTTTCAAACGAAATAACAAACTGGCATCAGCTACCCATCCGTTTTCATTTCCAGATGTAATTCAATGAAACGTGACCCATCACTGCTGGTTGCTTTTACGTATGTCTTCCTGGAATTGTCTTGCCAACCTTTCCTGGGCTGAGGGTGCATAAATATCCATGTTTCATCAAGATATATTATGGGCCGTGGATTTTCCAAATCCAGGTATTCCCTTATTTGCCGTACCTACTTTCTTCTGGAGACAGCAGTATCCTCACGCCCAATAAACTTTTCGCCTGTCGTGTTTTTGCCAGAGAAATCCAACATCCCTCAGAATTGAACGAAGTGACGTATGGCCCCCATAAAAGCCTATATTATTTCGTCTTACTAAATCCAGCAGACTGTCTAACGTAATGTTAACATTATGGCTATACTGTTCATACACTAACCTTCGTAAACAATCCTTTGTAAATTCGTCAATTTTGGTAATTGGCCTGCTTTTCTTCCATCATTTAGCTGGCGTGCACAGTTCCTGGCTGGAACTTGCATACCTTTTTACAGTTTTATGTGTTATACCTAAAGCCATTGCTGATTGCTCATAAACATTACTCGCAGACTCAGACTCTCTCCTAAAGAACTATACACAATTTTGTATCATCATCTGGGCTGTACTTTGTATTAGTTTTCCTTTCAAAGAATAGACTCTGTCGTCAGCTACTTCAGAATCTGACGCCATTGCTAAACTACTTTCAAACAAAGAAGAAGGGCGGAGTTAATCATTCGGCCAATAATAACAATTTCTTGCTAGCAAAATTTATTTACAATCAAAAGAATACTAAATTGCTATCCAAAAATCTTAATCATCTTAATTACTATGATTAAAAGCAATTTAATTACATATTTAATGGTTTAAATATTACAAAATACTTCCGATTTTGGGTACTATTTTGTGCGGATGTATTGGTAAGGTTATGGCGAACAGACTATACAGACTATAATACTTTGAAATTTAAATCATTTGGCTAATATATAGAAATCCAATTTAGATTTTTTTAATCTATTTCTATCAAAAAAAAAATTTTAATAATTAAGAAATTAGCTGTTTATTTTTGTTTATAAAAAATTATACAAAAATATATGCTACTTTTAATTATAACTTAAAAATTATATAGATGTAAAGAATATGAATAAGAAATTTTGAAACATTCTTGCAATAGAAGTTTAATACTGAATTATTATTTCCCAAACATAAATAATTCAATTAATTTAGTTATTCAGAATGTCAAACAACTTAGGAATAACACTGAACATTAGCCATGCTAAACAATCAATATATATAAAAATATTGAGTAATTAATACAATATTGACTAAACTTCTAAAATCTAGAATTTTAAAATTTGGCATTTTTTTTACAAAATGTCATTTTAAAATTGAAAAAGTTTAGAAAATATCTAACATTTTTATTTATTTTTTAAGAATTTTAATTTCCATCTCTACAAATATTAGCATTTGCCAACCAGATGTTCATATAACTGAAGGATATTTTTGCAAAATCACATATGGAAACCACCCAGCAACATCTGTGATTTCGGGGGTGGTTTAGGGAGTGGCTTTCAGGGGTGTATTTGGTGCGCAAGTGTGAAGAACGATACAAAGGTTCAGGGAGAGGGAGACAAAGGTTCTGGGTTGAGACATTAAGTGTCGAACTAGACTAAGTTGGACTGTGATTAGACAAGTGTGTATTAGACTGTTTATTAGACATTGTGTGTATTAGACTGTGTATTCCACTAACTTTGTATATCGCCTAATTCAGTTATTAAATAGTTGTTTTGTTTTAATGATCTCAACCTTCATTATCTAACAATAACAAATCACTGATTTTCCACCTAAAAAAATCTGAATTCAGTTCAGGTACCATACCTTCAGAATTTTAGATCAGATAGGAATTTAAAAGATATCAGTGAATTGTTTAGGTTAAAAACTAGTAAGCATTATCAATGCCATACCTTCTTTCTCTGTTGTTTTAAGGGACCATAGGAGTAAAATTTAACTAAAAATAGCTAAATATTGATTTCTTGAAAATGGATATTTTTTAATCTTTATCCCTTTTACCATCTTTTTTTTTATTAAAGGGAAAAAAATTACATATAATTATTTACATATTATATTAGCTACATATAATTACATATAATTATGTAAATACCGTATTACTTCGAATTTAAGCCACAATAAGATTTTAAAATTGGAAAAAAAATTTTTACAACAGATATTGAAAAATAAAAACATTTTTATTTACTTAAATAGGTATTAATATACATAATAAGCTACCTAATTTATTGAGATTGATTAGAACATGTTTGATCTCTTCTCCCAAACATGTTCTAATCAATCTATCAATTCTATTGTCATCCATGCATTTTCTTTTGTAGTCGAATTATAACATCATTAGAAAAATTTTCCTTGGTGCAGTTTTTTATTTAAAATAACAAAAAGTGGTTATTTGTTTCTATCAGCATTATAGTAATTTGTGATTTTTCTTATAATTAAAATTTGGCCAGATATGTGAAGCCCGCAGGAGGCCCGCACGGCCCGCAGGCCCGAGGACGAAGTTAACAGGCGTTGGCCTAAAGAGCGGTGAGAGACGCGCGTAAGGATGAGTAATGAGGTTCGGCAGATGGAACAGAGACAACGTTTGATTAAAAACAACTTCCTTTATTAGAGAGACTTCACATTAATTACAACTCTCAACATTTGAGAGAGAGATACCTGTCAATCCTTGATAATGATGATATTCACAATGTATCGTCGGGTGTTCATAGTAGGTTCCACACAAGATGTAACACAGAGTCTTTAGTCCAAATTATCAGTCTTTAGTTCGTACACAAACTGCGGCGAGTATTCAATGATGAAAGGAAAAAAATTGATGCACTAGTTGCTAAAAGATGATTGGATTAAACGGGGCCTCCGGACCTGGTATGATCTCTCGGTTACCCCTCAATAATCAGGAAATGGTTGATGATAGGGAAATTTGTTGCGACGGAGATGAACGAGTTCGGCAAGCAATTAAGTAAAACAAGTGAGTAAGTCAGTAAGAGAAGTTAAGTGAAGAGAAGTCAAGATCGAGAGTGCACTGGCTCTTTTATACTGAGACCTTTTTTTGACCCCTTTTTCCCGGGGATGTTTTCTCTTACTGACAATTGGTTCAGGTATCAATTCTTGGATTTTAAATTGATATCTGACTAATTCGTCGAATACAATATTTAAAAGAACAATAACTAAACATGACACGCCTATAATCATGTTGCGGCTTGGTGACAAATTCCTTCTTAATTCTCATATTTTATTGCGGGTTTTAATTACGTCTCGATTATTTTTAATTATTATTATTATGTTCAGAGTCCCGGTATCTTACAGATACGACGCGATTCTACACAGCTATTATCAAACCACAACTGGATTAAACCAGAAAACTATGAACGGAGGATCATCGAATAAACTGTTATCAACGATTGTAATACTATGCTCATGCGTAGAGCAAAAACCCAATCGTTTGGGAGTGGGAGATTGGAAGAAATAAGATGTTAAAATATTCGCTTTGAATTTAAGCCGCACCCAGATTTTACTTCTTAAAAATTTGAATAAAAAGTGTGGCTTAAATTTGAAGTAATACGGTAATAAATATACGGTAATATTTATTCTAATTTTTGAACTATTTCTTGTCAATTTCTCTTTCTCAATATCAATAATTGTTAATTAGTGATTTTGATTGAAATGTATTAATATGAAATGTTTCTTTTGTTGTGCTGATATAATGAATTTTACAATAAAAATAATCTAATAGCCAAATTATAAGCTGGAGGAATATTTTTCAATTAAACTGTAATTTTAATTAGAATATATTAATTTGGACTATAGGGACACCATTTAATATTTAATTAACTGAACTATAATTTTTTATCATTTTTATTAAGTTAATTATTTTTCTCAAAATAAAAATTATAGTTCATTTAATTTAACAGTTTGGTGTCAAACAGGATCTTTGGGACTACATCCTGATGCTTTAATCAATTGCATTACCAAACATCAGGGAAATTACAATTTTGGGAAGTTTAAATTTTCTGAAATTACCATTTGTGTTGTCATCATGACTATTTCTAAGAATAGGAAATATCATTATACAAAATTTATAAAACAATGATTTAAATAATACTTTATAAATATTGATAAGGAATTATAATAAATAAATCTGTAATTTTAAATTTTACAAAATTTAAATATATCATGTTAATTATTGAAAATATTGTTTATATGTACAGGAATCCCTTGATTAGTGCAGTTAATAAATCCTCGCAATACACCACATATATCAAAATCGCACTAATCAAACTAAAAAACCAATGGGAATAAATACAATGAATCTTAGAAAATATCAAAATTATAAAAATGTATTTTTTTCTCTCTCTCAAAACATATCTATATTGCATTACATAAACTTTAAATCATTGAGGAATATGTATAGATATTTAAAAATTTATAATAAGAATTTGTGAAAATTTATTTTTTACAAAAAAAAAATTATTTTTTACAAAATTGCATAAATTTTGTAAAAAATAATTACATGTCCGTATTTTTTACAAAATTGCATAAATTTTGTAAAAAATAATTGCACATCCGTAGATATCGAATACTGGAGAGGAACTGAAGGAAATGCTGGCTATATAATGTTGTTATGGCTATTATTAGGTAGTTGCCATTGACGCTAAATTTATTAATAAATAAAATTATGAATCAATTAAAATTATAACAATTAGATGACAAAAGTCGTAATATTAACAGAATTAAAAAAATAAATATATTGCAGTGCTCTAAATATGTAGACTACAATCCCTGAGATTCAGTTGCTATCGCTTCAGGGTTTGCAATAAAAATAAAAAATAAAAATAAAAAAAAAATCGCACTTGTTTAAATGCACTAATCAAATTTGGCACCGCATATATAACGGATAGTCTCAAATTTTTTTTTGTGCACTAATCAAAATCGCATTATTCAAACCTGCACTAATCCAAGGATTCCTGTATTTGTATCTATATAAATTCTAAAAACTGACTCATAAAAGAATGCTAAATAATATTTCTATCATTCAAATTCTAAAAAATAAATAATTTTTAAATTATTTGTAAAATAATAGACTAAACTTACTTCATGCTCTGGATTAATTTCTAAAGCTTTATCAAAGTATAATAAAGCTTGTGATGCTTTTCCTAATTCCAAAAACACAACTCCTAACTACAAATATAAAACAATACATTTTATTTAATACTTTAATTTTTTTAAATTGAAATTATATAAAATATAATTTTTATATGAAAGTTATTTGTGTGATTAGATAATAACTATATATAATAAAACATATTAGCTAATTCATTTTATAATTAATATATAATAAAATTTGTATATTATAATATAGACAAACCAAAAAAATTCCTTGTGTATAAAAATGAAATTAATTCATGAAATAGTAATAATTATTTTAAATTTAAATATTTTTATCATCTATTACTTAATAGTCAAATTAAAATTTTAACTAATTATCTGCTTATAAAACTTATCTCAGTCTAAAGGCATATAAGAACACTTTGGATAACAACCAATCAAACACATTATTTCTCCAAAATTAAATGCATATTATTATATATAAAATGTATACAAATACAAAAAATATACAAAAATAATTACAATGGTTTTACAAAATGTCAAATACATATAAAATTATAATTTAGGAAAAGATGTGGGTATTACATTATTTCTGGATCAGTTACCAGTGAGGTGGAAAAATACAGAATTAGCCATAGTGGTGTTTTATTTGATTGTTATTGTCACCATTCATTTTATATATGATTTTAATAAAAATTAACGCAAATAATTTTTAGCATTTGGATAAAGATTCTAATTCAAATGCTGAAAATTTTTAACATTTACTCTGTACTTGTTTAATAATATCTTAATTATTATTAATAAATAATATAATCTTAAATAAACATCAAGAATATATAGGCAAGACTTCTAGTTCCCTACAAACAAGAGTGAAAGAGCACAAAGCAGACAAAACCATGGGTAGAGATTCAACTGCTCTTGCTGAGACAGTGCATCAATATGATGTTGACATTGACTGGAAGAGTACAAAAGTCATTAAGCCATTTAGAGTAAATATCCAGGCTTTCATTTTGGAGACTTTACAGATTGCCATTAGATAAAACATCAGAATGCGATAAATATGGTTACATTTGAGGATCTTCTTCCATCATAGAACTGGTGTGTAGCTCATGCCTATTAAATTCCACTTTTAATTGTACTTTTTATTCTATTGTAACTTTTTTGTACTACTGATAAATAATCTTATATTTTGTTAGCTTTCTATTAAATGTATAGTGACATGGACTAATGGTTCATATAAATACCCATTTACAGCTTAATTAATTGTTGATTTATTTATTTATGCTTATTTTTTATGTAACTTATGCATATTTTATATTATTAATATTTGCACAGTATTTATTTTTCAGAGTTTGAATTTCCTGTTATGTTCAATTATCATATGCTAGAATGTAATTGGCTTTTATCTAAGATAGATATACAGGTAGGCCTTGATTAGTGCAAATAACGGGTTCTATGAATTTCTCACACTATTCGAATTTGTATTATTCGAAGTATTAACTATATGTAAAATATGGTAATTGGTTCTTGCTCTGTGAGATTCCGGCCATTAGCTAACTTTCGAAGTATTAACTATATGTAAAATATAGTAATTGGTTCTTGCTTTGTAAGGTTCCGGTGGTAATTGGTTCTTGCTTTGTGAGATTTTGGCCATTAGCCAACCTCATTGAATAACGCCACAATACTAACTGTTTAAGAAATATTTATTTTCATATTTTACATCAGTGTTCATCATCTAAATTAATAATTTACCAGGAATTTAGATTCCGGCCATTAGCTAACCTCACGATGAATAACCACAATACTAATCCGGCCATTAGCTAACCTCACGATGAATAACCACAATACTAACTTAACCGGCCATTAGCTAACTTCACAATGAATAACTACAATAAACTTAACACAAATTAACTCTATGGAAAATATGGTGATTGGTTCTTGCTTTGTGAGATTCTTAACTCTATGGAAAATATGGTAATTGGTTCTTGCCTTGTGAGATTCCAAATTAACTATATGTAAAATATGGTAATTGGCTTTTGTGAGATTCCGGCATTAGCTTTAGCTAACTTCACAATGAATAACTACAATAAACTTAACACTAACTGTAACTATATGTAAAATATGGTAATTGGTTCTTGCTTTTTGAGATTCCGTCTATTAGCTTCGAAGTATTAACTCTATGTAAAATATCGTAATTGGTTCTTGCTTTGTGATATTCTGGCCATTAGCTAAAACCACTATGGTAATTGGTTCTTGCTTTGTGAGATTCTGACCATTAGCTAAGTTCATAGTAATATGGTTCTTGCTTTGTGAGATTCCGGCCATTAGCCAACCTCATGTAATTGGTTCTTGCTTTCTGAGATTCCAGCCATTAGCTAAGTTTCACGGATTGGTTCTTGCTTTGTGAGATTCCGGCCATTAGCTAAGTTTCACGAAGGTTCTTGCTTTGTGAGATTCCGGCCATTAGCCAACCTTCACGATGTTAACCACAATAAACTTAACACTAACTGTTTAAAAAATATTTATTTTCAGCAATACTAACTTAACACTAACCTGTGAGATTCCGGCAATTAGCCAACCTCATGGTAATTGGTTCTTGCTTTGTGAGATTTTGGCCATTAGCCAACCTCATTGAATAACGCCACAATACTAACTGTTTAAGAAATATTTATTTTCATATTTTACATCAGTGTTCATCATCTAAATTAATAATTTACCAGGAATTTTACTAACTGTTTAAGAAATATTTATTTTCATATTTTACATCATTGTTCGCCATCTAAATTAATAACTTATCAGGAATTGCATCTCATACCATCATCAAAAATCTAAATTAATAACTTACCAGGAATTGCATCTCATACTATCATCAAACCAACCACCAAATCAATTAATAACTTACCAGGAATTGCATCTCATATCATCATCAAACCAACTACCAAATTGAAAGCGGAAGTTGAGTGCCGCTTTTATGTCATTCAATTACATCCGATTTTTGCTCTAGTGTAATCACTAACCTCTTCTTTTTTCAATCACATCCATTTTTTGCTGTAGCGTAATCACTAACATCTTTTTTTCTGTTTCCTGTTTTATCATCAAAAGTGTTCTTCCTTTCTTCCATTTCGATACTTTTTAAAAGAGAAAATTCTGTACTATACTGTATATTTCGATACTTTTTAAAAAAGAAAATTCTGTACTATACTGTATGTATATGATAATAAAGCTGAATAATAGTAATGTTAAATAGTTAACAGCAAAAGCCCATCTTTCTGGTGTTTCACCCCTTCAAAGCCAAATGATTGTACTTGGACTGCTCCTCAACCGGTTTTACTAACCAAAAATTAATATTAATTTGTTAATTGACATCATAAAAGGAGACAGAGCTTTGTTAGTAAGACTGGTCTATGCTTATAACTTGCATTAATCGAATATTTGCTCACACTAACTGAAAAACGGTATCATTTTTATAAGTCACACTAATCGAATATCGTATTATTCGAACTCGCACTAATCGAAGCGTACCTGTAATCTATTTCTCTTTTTATGATGTTGATACTAAAGATTTCCTTTGTATAAATTGAAAATGTTTTATTTAAATAAACAAGTTCTGCTTTTTAGTGCTGTGATTTGATTTTTATTAAATCCTTTAATTCACAAACTATAAATCACTCAATAAAAACTTCTGAAAATTAATGCAATTTAACAATAACTAAATGATTCAAAATTCTATTAACAAAATGAAAAAATTCTTAACTATTAAAAACAATTTTGATATTATTAATTATAAAATGATTTTAGATTTCATATATTTGAAAGTGAAATGTTAGATGATTCTTTTACTGTCCATCCAGCTTAGCCGCAACCATCAATACAAGTACGCATGCGCTAACCAAATGAATCCAGTGACAAAATAGGGATGACAGCTTCGCACACATTGGATGTTTTCAAACCGCAAGAAAACTGAAGTTGAATGGAAGTTTATTGTAATGTCGAATGCTAAATGATTAATTAAAGTTGAATGGAAGTTTATTGTAATGTCGAATGCTAAATGATTAGTTTTGACGATGGAAATAGTATATTTAATAGTTAATATAATATTAATTCAATATTCCCACCCATCATTATACCGACTGCAACTCTCCCTTTCGTGTTTGGACTCATCCACCTTAGCTAGGTGCAGCTTTCGTGGATGGACAATATAAATATTATTTTTATTTTTATACATAGAATCATTTATAAAAATTCATTTAAATACTCAAAGAAAATACTCAAAGATGATAAAAAATTTTTATAACTAAAAGCTGAAGATATTATTTTACATCAAAATCCATTCATAATCATTAAAACAAATACTATTTTTGATTATTCCAAAAATCTTTTCACTTGGACAGCCTTTAGGAAATAATGAATTTTTAAAAAATTCTTGGCATTAAACAAAATTAGTTGTTTAAATACTTTCTTGATTTTGTAATGTTTCATAAATTAAAAAATTATTATTTTAAATGGAATTATCAAATTCATAAAATATTTTATTATTAATTTTTGTTACATACATTAATTTATTATTAATTTTTATTACTTACATTATAATAAATATCTGGATTAGTGTTATCAAACTGCAGAGCTCTCTCATATACTTCTTGGGCTTCTTGAGTTCTGAAAAATATTTTTGAAAAAGTATTCCATTATTAATATAATTATATATTAGTTTCATAAAACTGAACAAAAACAATATTCAATAAAAAATTTAATTTAACATTGGAATAAAACAATGATAATACAATTGTAAAGAATATTATAAACAAATGAATTTGAAAGTTCAAACTTTTATTTTACACAACTGTATAACAATTTATTTTATTAAATTTCTAGTAATTTATTTTTTATTTTTTAAGTATGTTTCTTACTTCCTCAAAATTAATAACAGATTAAATTAATACAATATTTTACTTAAAACATGTACATTTAACACTTTTCCAATGGAATGATTCAATATTATATCTGAAAATGTCAGTTTCTGATGATCAGTTGATGAATTGATGATCCAACATATGCATAATGAAATTAATTCATTGAAAATATGCATAATGCAGCTTTCTCTGATTTAGCAACAGCTTTCTCTGATTTAAACAACTTTATACAGTGGGTGATTGGTTAACGAACAGTTTGGATCATGAACAAATCGGATAACGAATACTTTTTTGAAAGATTTTTATGTTCGGTTAGCAAACACTTCACAGAACAAACTGTGGGACCCGTGGACTGACCAAATGACCGATGAGCCAGACGGCTGTGTGGTAAAGCTGTGGTTTACCATTCTGGAGGACCAGAGGTCCCACTCTTCCAATTTTTTTTAGGAGGGATCTGGGTCTGGACCATTGAAACCCATCCTTCAATCTTCCAGTTGACCCACGGACCATTGAAACCCATCCTTCAATCTTCCGGTTGACCCCATCATAGGTGCTGATCAGCCTGTGATGATGGCGGCTCTATAAGTGGCTGCCACCAGATAAGAATATTCTATGAGGATGTTTCGGCTTAAATAATCTGATGGAATGATAGACTTAGGCCTTGCGCGTTCATGGACTTATGGGTAAGGATGGGAGAACAGTAGTTTTTCCCAATTAAAATGAACTCAGAGACAACTTAAAATAAATCAAAGATTTATTAAAGAAGGTAAGAGAGAGATTTTACAATTTTTGGTGTTAGAATGGCACCCATACCAGGTTGAGATCAATAGGCTTGGGTATCTCTATCATGACAATGCTATTAATCACTTCTGAAAAATCCTGAAGGAGAGAGAAAAGCAATCGATATTGGGCAGATTCTTTATTGGAAAATAAACATAATAGATGAAAATGCAAGACTATGTATGTATATATTATTGTTATTACTTAGGAATAAACATAAATAAAAAATTATATAATTTCTTACTATTTTTTTTGAGTCTCCAGAACGAATTAATCAAATTCCCATTAAATCCTATGGTAAATCGATGATCAGTTAACAAACAATTCGGATAACGAACATTTTCTTGGAACAGATTATGTTCGTTAACAGATCACCCACTGTATTACATAAATCAATTTTATATAAGTGATATTTATGCAAATAATTATCTAATCTTTATGGTAAAATTAGAAACAAATTTATAGTTATATGTGTAACTAATTAGCCCCTGGTCACTATGTGCCCAAATACACCAAAAACGAAACATTTGTTTCTTATCTGTCAAATTTGAGATTTTTCATTTATTTAGCATAACCTTGTACATAATGCTTTTGCTTGTTTTTTTTTCCTCCAGACCAAACTTTGAAATTTTCTTCACATGAAATTGGCAATTAATAAACTATCGATTTACCTTTTCAGTTATTTAGATAATAATTATAATTTTTATCTTAAAATAAAAAATTATAATTTCTGAAATGAATAAAATATTATTTAAATTCTGAAGTAAATTAATTATTATTTAAATGCAACATTTATGTAGCTTCAATGCACCAAATGCAAACTGAATAGACAACATTTTTCAATCAAAAAAGACCAAATTTGAGTCAATAACAAAAAGAGTATATAAACATAAATAGGAAGTAAACTATGATAATTTAAAGCAAAGAAGTATACAAACATAAATAGGAAGTAAACTATGATAATTTAAAGATAAATTTATAATGAGATTGGGATTTAGTTTTCTAAAAGACGCGATTAAAAATTCAAAGTGAGAGAAAATTGTAACGGCGACACTTCTGGTGCGGGAGTTCACACATGCACAGAAACATGGACTCCACATGCTTATTCCTTTATTATATATGATGATATACAAGCATACTTTGCCAATGTGGCAATTATGTTCAAGATCATCACTGTAAAATGAATCACAGCCTTTTTGCACATATCAATGTAATAACAGCATAAAAACATATACCATCATTAAGTTCACAATAGCACTACATCTAAAAACAGACTGACTGTGAGTATCAGAACAGGTTAGTCAATTTGCTTGATTCAGCTCGTATGTGCATGCACTGAAAATAGTCTTAAGAACAAGGCAAGCACCAAAAATAATAAACATGAATATAATTTAAAATCACCTTATTAGTAAAATACTAAATAAAAGTGCCTTAAAATAAGATATGTTTGTACTTATAAGAATAATTTGTTATTCAAATAATGCTTCTGTACATATAAGAAAAAGCTATATAATAATTATTGTATCATGTTGAATATTACAATGGTTGCTTAATTGTAAATACTGCATCATAAAATATTGTAATATAATAGTAATTTGCAATAATGTTACTAATGATAATCACTGTGAGGCCCGCTAGCCCGCTGAGCCCGCAAGATAGGATATTAAGCTGCTCAACAGGCAGATAGCCTTTCAGCGGCGTGTGATGTAGATAAGGATGAGTGGCGAGACGTTAGACAAGGACAGACTCGGAGACAACGTTTGTGAGAACAAACATCTTTTATTGGAGAGAAGTTATTTTACAAAGCATAACCTGACAATTTGGGTTGGAGGACAAATACCTTATTACAAATGGAGTTCTCTCCCACACCAATGCTGGATGGGTCAACGATGACCGGGTTTGAAAAGCTGGAGACAGGTCCCAAAGAAGTCGGAATCTAGAGTAATTTAGTTGGGAGGCGAAGGATGAGGGAGTTGGTCAGAAGCTGAACTCTGCCGTTGGATGGCTAAGTTGTCTGCTCGGTGATCCTGACAAGAGGTATCTCGGCCTGGCTGGGTCTCCGACGATGAATCACCAATTGTCCTTTACGGCGTATACGACCTGCCTTTAGAGATAAGCAAGCACGTCCGAACACTTCGGCGATCTGGAACCAACTGTCTGTTTCTTTTTCGGATTCTGTATTACTAGGTTGGTCAAGACAAAAGAACACAATTCTTCCTGGGCCGTTGCTATGACGAAACGTGACTTTTAGTCCACAAGCTTGGATTCCGATCGTTCCCTACCGTTGTTTATTATTTCATCCGCAGGTGGGGTCCATAGTTCCTGGACATCTGCACGGAATTTACGATCTCGGGGACGAAGTTTCGCGTCGAGTTATGTAATCCAGTAGATGCTTAGACTATTGTTTCTTATTCTTTCGGAATCAGTGGGAAACGGAATACCTCGGACCGGCTGGGAGAAGGACACCCTCGCTCGATATTTATCCCAAAATTGTTAACCCCATTAATTTACGATCGGGCGTGAAACGACGTTCCCCAGCAGGCACCTGGGTCCCTGGATCCCATATCACTATCAATACTGACATCATCAATAATAGGAAAAAATTGACACAAAAGCAGATTTAACTTTATTAACAACAATTTTTTTATATCTTTTTTGTTTCATCATCTTTGACAGCAAAGGCACCTAAGGGGTTTAAGTTGGCATTCAAAGTTTCTAAATGTAAAGCTTATATAATCTCTACTTTATTAATGTCTAAACAAGTTAGAGTATCTCATATACTCCCAACTTCATATTCAATGATTTACTGTCCTCTTAATTTCTCAGCACACTGTAATATGTCTTATTGCATTGATACATTAATTTAGTATCAGTTTTGTGTTCTAATAAATACTAAATTTGTATTATTAGTTGTGAAAAGCTAGCTGACATATCTTCTTGTCAAATTTCTATGCCTACATTGGCTATTATCTTCTTTTCTTTGCTTGTTATTATTCTTTATCTTATACAGTATTTTACCATATACTTCATTACATATCAATCATTTATTATCCAACCTATTTTCTTATATCTATTTCTTACATTAATACTATGGGAAAAGATTCTAGAGCAGCAGTTTCCAAAGTGTGAATTGCAATTTTGGATGGGTCATGTTAAATATTAAAATATGAGAGTAGTTTATATGTTCATTAAGAGAATTTTACTCACTGAGAATCATCACATGAACAATTCAAAGTTGATTCATTTAAAGATCACATGAAAATTTCTATTTCTGTCCAGTTTCTTTCAGTTTGCAGATTTATATCAAATCAATTTTAAATTGCTTGCCAATCAACTCTTGACAGTAATTACACTTTGTTATTCCACATAGCTCAAAAATATAGATGAATAGACAAACAGATCAAGACTTACTCAATCAAACAAACTTTGACACCATGTCATGACATACTCAGTATAGCTATATGCTATTTCAGGTTAAGATAACAGGTGCACTGATGCAAGTTAGTTGTTTATAACTGCAAGTGCAATTGTATGTAATCCAAATAAAATATATTTTCTTAATTTTAATAATTAGCATGTTACATAAAGAAATATTTCTTTCATTATTTTTATTTTTTATTTTACCCTAATAATGGACAAGTGGTTGATAAGGAATTTGGCAAAAAAACAAGCCACTAAAAAGGAAACACAAAAAGAAAGATCTGATGCAAACAGAAAATTGAAGGAAAACATCAAAATTCTTCAACAAGTTTTCAATTATTAAAATGATGAAAAGTAGTAAAAAAACATGATTCTGACTACTTAAAATTTGCATTTACATGGAATAATGAAAAAAGGAGATTCATATCCACAGTGTGTTATTTGCCATGAAATTCTCACAAATAAGAGTATGAAGCCAAATAAATTACTTTGACATATTGAGACAAAGCATGTAGCTTTGAAAAACAAACAGTTTCATTTTTTTGAAAGCAAATTAGAAGAATTGACTACTTCAAAAAATATATTTTTTCATTTTATCAGTATTAATGAAAAAGCTATGTATACCTGATACTTCATTAGTTTGCAAATTGCACTATTTGGTAAGCTTTACACCATTGGTGAGTCATTAGTACTCCCAGTGATAAAAAATGCTGCTGAAGTTATGTTTGATGACAAGAACTTGAAAGAAGTTAAATTAATTCCATTTTTCAATAATATGATTGTATATAGAATCAATGAAATTTCTAAGTGGGGAGAAGATCAGCTTATCAACAGAATTAACGTGAGGAAATTTTTTCTCTGCAATTGGATGAATCAACAGATATACAAGGTTTGTCTCAATTGATTGTTTTTATCCATTTTATATGGAATAATGAGATGCATGAAGATATACTATTTTGTGAACCAATTATTCAAAGTACTAGCCAGGAAATTTTCAGAATTCTTGACATTTTGTATAATTGAAGGAACCGCACTAGATGAATTATGTTCTATATGAATAGACAATGTGTGGCAAAAATAATGTTGTTGTGATACAAGTCCTTAAACTAAGTCTTAATGCATCATAAACTCACTGCAATTTTCAAAATGACATATTAGTATTTAAAACTATATCAGACAATTTAAAAAATGCTTTAAACATTGATGTCAAAATTGTAAACTTCATTAAGAGTAAATCATTATAGTCACACTTATTTGAAAAACTTATGCAAAGAGATGGAAGCTCTCATAAATCTCTTCTTTTACATACTGAAGTAGGTTAGCTGAAAGTGCTAAGAAAACTTGTCAAATTCTACAAAGAAATTATAATGTTTTTGCATGGACAAAATAATTATACAAAATTTTTGCATGATGAGGAGTTCATTCTGAAACTTACTTTGCATATATATTTTTCAAAATTAAATTAACTAAATTTATACATACAAGGAACAAACGGAACTGATATATTTACAATACATAATAAAATTTGAGGTTTTATCAAAAAACTTTATGGAAACAAGATATTAAAGCCCAAAAGTACAATTGTTTCAAGACATTTGCAATTTTTATTGTTGAAAATGAAGTGATACCAGGTGATGACTTAATCTCTGTAATAGTTGCACATCTAGAATTGTTGAAAATTTTGATTATTATTTCAGTGAAGAAATGAAAAATTATGAGAAAAACACCTGGATTATGAATCCATTTCAGAGATAATGTGGCTGTTGATATATTAGGAAGGCAATTCTTTACAATCAAAATTCATTGAAAATGAATTTTGATTTTAAAAAATTGATACAGTTTTGGCTGTCAGTTCAAAACGTGTATCCAACTCTTTCTACCACAGCTTTAAAAGTGCCACTTCCTTTTACTAATATGTACATATGTGAAGTTGGATTTTCAACAATGATAGGAATTTAAAAAAATTTCAAAATAAACTTCAATTATCAAAAACTTTGCTCTAAAAATTACACATCAATGTAAATGTCAAAGACATCATCAGCAAAAATAGAAAGCAAGTTCATTCTTCACGTACATCTTATTAGTATCAGATTAACATATTTCCATATTAATTAAGTAATAAAGTGATACTTTTATTCAACCCTCTTCCTTTTAAAATATGCAATACAAGTGAATGAGTCACAAAAAAAAATTAGCATTTTGAAAAGTGGATCTTGGACCATAAAAGTTTGGGAAATGTCATACTAGAAAATATGTTAAAATTGACCAATGATCTTTTAATAATGTGATTTAATGCTTATTTATTTTAATAGCAGAAATTTTATTATTTTATTACATTTTTTTATTTTTAACCTAAATTTTACTTACCTATTCAATTTTATAAGGATATCACCACGATTAATGTAAGCTTGAATATAATCTGCACGCATACTTATTGCCTGTCTATAAAGCTGTAAAAATTAAAATAGTACACATTAATAATTATAAAAATATTTTTAAACTCTAATTATTTTAATTTCATTAATACAATATCAACTAAATATAATATATTTTTAGATCACTGGAAAATTTTGATCCATTTTTTGCAATGGTAATTTTATGCTTAATAATGAATGTCTAACAATTTATGAAATGTAAAATTGTTTTAACAAAAACATTTTGATATATTGTTATTCTAAGATGCTTTCATTAAAGGTTGAGTATTTCTTTAAATATAAAACACAAGAAATTCTTTCAAATATAACTCAACTTTTCATAAGATTACATTTTATATAGAAGCAAGAAAAATAAATATAAATAAAAATGCTATTTTTTTAATTTTATTTATTTACTATATTCTAATATTTATCATAAAGGTTAGAAAAATTTGTCATTTTTAATTCGAAGTTCTAAAACCTACTGATTCATTAAATAATCTAAACAAGCCAAATTTATCCCTATACACTAGGAATAAATTTGGCTTATTTAGATTATTTGATTGATATTTCCTTAAGTTGGAATTATGATTTGTATTGATTCAATTTTAAATTTCTCTAAATCTACAGTTATAAGAAAACTAACTATTATATATATATATATAAGTCGAA
>AYEL01029013.1:0-17655 GCA_000484575.1 Olivierus martensii | reverse complement strand
ATCCCAAGGTGTATATTTAACCGGCAATTAAGATTTGGAAAAACTTATGAGTAATTTCGCCTTTATTATCTGTTTCCCATCTACTTGACCAGCTGGCTCTTGACTGCTCGCGGAGAAAGCCTTTAACATATGTAACAGGAAGGGTATTGTAAGAGGTGTCTTTGTTTAAATGTGCCGCACGTGCCAATGTGTCAGCCAGCTCGTTCCCGAGGCAGGCAGAGTGCCCCTTTACCCAACAAACACGTGTCGCGTAAAGGGTGACGCAATTTTGAAATTGTTTGAATACGCTAAAAGCTAGTTTCGTTTTAACTTTTGGATGTCGAATATAGTTCAAAACAACAGTTGAATCCGTACATATAATCACATCATGCAAGTTTTCTGCCTCAATAAATTTCAAAGCCTCTAAGACTGCAAGTAATTCTGCCTGGACTATAGTACAGTTAGGATTAACTTTAAAATCCGAACACTGTAAAACCTCCCTACCTTGGATAACACAAAAGGCCGACCCCACCCCGTCATTTGATTTGGAACCGTCTGTATAAATGTAACACTTGTTGCTTTCCATGTAAGATATTATGTAATCGACATTATGATAAGATGGATGAGGGCGTGATCGGAAGTCAGCCGGAACCTCCACCTGAAAGTCTTTCCCATCAATTTCTAACTTACCAGAAGTAAGTGTAAAGTACAACTGACATTTTTCCCTTAAGAGAAGATCTAGTGGCATCTTACCCGACAACAGAATGGCTGAGTTCCTAGATATAGTCCGATAGCCCTTAATAATCTTAATACAAATACGACGCTGAAATTTCAAAAGAAGTTCCCTAATTTTAACTTTATCCAGAGAGTCTCCCCAAATTGGGCAAGCATAAGCCAGCTGAGGTACAACCACTCCCTCATAAATAGATTCAATTATGTTTGAGTTTAGGCCCCAATGTAGTGTCGCAACCATTGTGAGTTTGTTTAGTAAAGCCTCTGTTTTGCCGAGGACGTACCGAACATGTGGTTCCCAAGATAGATTTTTGTTGATAATACACCCTAAATACTTAAAACATTTCCATTTAGTCTGATAACAAGGTAGGTAATTTTGTGTTTTCGCGAAACTAACATGAGATTAGTCTTATCCGGATTAAACTTCAACTTATTCTCCTCTCCCCAATTTATAATTAATGATAGGACCAAATTTCCCTTTCTTTCAAGTGACCCGAAATTGTTATCCTCAATGGTCACCAAGCAGTCGTCGGCAAAACAGACAATATTACATCCCTGCGGCAACTTAATGTCAAAAATAGTATTCATAAGTATATTCCAAAAACCTAGTCTGCAGGCCGACCCCTGCGGACAACCGGTGCAGAATTTATTATATAAAATTTTAAAATAGTCTTTATTTAAAATATATTGTATTTTAAATTTATATTGTTTTATGATAGAATAATGACATTTAATACCTTTTATAAAGCAATTAAATGATGTTCGAAGAAAGTTCATCAGCTGAGAATTTCGCATTTATAAACCATTTCTCATTATGTTATGTTACATTAATGACTAGCATCATAACTAGAAATATCAACAAAAAATATTTATTAGTATTTAAGCAAAACAAACTAATATTTGCCAGTATACAGAAAATCATTTGTTTCCCATCCAAGCCACACAGGTTGAATTTCTTCTTATTCAAAAAAATAATTGACTTCTATTACCCAGAGATCCATTTGATATGCTCAAGACATCAATTCAATTGGATCTTTTTCATTTTTTGTGTGAGAGGAGGCTTCTTCTTAAAATGACAAGCTATTAGTCCATTTTGGAGGAGGTATCTCCTGAATGATTTTGCACTTGCTATTATTCCTTTATGCTCTTCCCATTCTCTTTTCAGCTCAGGAAAGAGAAATGAAGAAATAGTTAGAAGGCATCTCTTCCAAAATGAACTTGAAGCTCATCATCCTAAAAAGAAGCTTCTCTTAACAAAAAAATGAATAAGGCCCAATTAAATTGATGTCAATGTCAAATGACCTCCAAGAAATGGAAGTCAGTTATTTTCTGGGATGATAAGAATACAATCTGCATAGCTCAAATGAGAAATAAACGATTTGCTATAGACAGGGTAAATAAGAGTTTTTTTTTCCCTTAACAATTAATAAATATTTTTTGTTTACATTTCTAATTGGGATGCTAGTCAATGATGTAATATACTGTTATGAAAAATACTTAGAAATGTGAAAGATCCAGATGAAGTACTTTCTTTGAACACTAGTGTATAGGCTATCTCAACTTATGGCCATTACTTTCATGTGAGATAATCCCTAAAATCTAATAAATTAATTTTCACAGCTCACATTTATAACTATATTCATTGTAAACTTTATGCATCATTCCAAAATTCGGGGAATTCAGTTTGAACTCGCCATTGTAAAAAATGTGCATTAATTGATTGTTATTGAGTCAAAGATTTCTTGAATTGCATCATTAAAATATATAAATGATGATGATATCACTAGGAATTCAAGACAAATGCAAAAGCTCAGTCTTTCTTTCAGAATAGATTATTATTAATGAAAAGTAAACATGCAATAAATAATTTAATTGTGATTATATAATTAATCACAAACGAGTTAAGTTTATTTGCATATTTTAGCAGAAATATCTTTTAATTGAATTAACATTACATCAGCAATAAAGATAGCTGCTCCCACTGTTAATGCATTTTTATAAATGTTAAATGGAACAAGTCATAACTCATAAATGCCAAAATACAGTCAAGAATTATTTGTATTTGCTTAGTAAAGTTTTATAAAATTTAAATTACTGTAATATAGATATGTTAATCAGATCTTTACACCAAAATGATTATTATTTTTTTGTATTTTATTTTGATTACAATTGACAATTACCACATTTCCTGAATTCTATATGCCATTGATTTAACAGTTTACTCACAATTTTCTTTCTTTTTTCCTCTCCTTAAGAGAAGTATGAAGAGGAAAAGTTATTCAAATTTTATTTTAAATCTAAAATAAAAATATTAAAAAAGCCCAATTATAGGTTATCCTCAACTTATGGTGTTATGCTTTGATAATCCTATTGTAAGTTGAAAATGACTCAGAATGTTAATAATTTTAGTAGTAATAATAGACAATGGAATATAGAATCCTTTAAATTGGCATAATCATCTGGATTTCATTCCAAGTCCTCAAGGTTATAATCTGAAACTGAACCTGAGTTCCAAGGTGTAAAATCATCTGGAATTAAACTGGATTCCCAAGTTAATAAATAATTGCTTTACTACATTTTTAATAAAACAAAAAAGTATTTTTAATCAATATGCTATGAAAATAGCTAAGTTCAGAATATAAGTTCGTAAGATCTTAATATCATAAGTCGAATGACAATAAATTTAGAACTATTTGTATAAGGTAAAGTCTGTTTAAAGTACTGATACACAAAAAATAAGAAATGGTCTCTACTTCAACTTCTGAAATAAAAATCATTGTTTTATATTGGAAGACAGCCACCATCCTGTTGATGGGGTAGCATGCTAAGCATCTGATAGATTTACAATGCATTTTTTGCTGTACTGTTTGAGTTTCCACGTATCAATTGGCATTTATAAATATAATTTCATTTGTTTAAAGAAATTAATGTGATTGTATTTTTCCCAAACTATATATACACACACTTCATAAATAATGTGCAGTATAAAATTTCCATTATTTATTAATTATTAAAATAATGTATTATTTCTTATTTTAAGTTTATATAATATGAAATGTTATTTTTATATTTGTGTTGATTTCACGTTTTAATCTTCCATTCTGTTATTTGAATGTATTATAAAGCTTTGAATAATGACTGCTGCTGGAAAAATCCTATTATTTTCAAATTACATCAGCAATGATTTGCTTCTTCAAATTAGCCCATCAAAATTTTTTTTATCATCAATCACAAAACACATTTCTATTTTAAAAAGTTAAAAGCAAAAAAAAATTTAATTTTCAGAGTCAAGAATAATAACTACTTATATTTTGCTTCAAACATTAAAAATGAATTTATTATTCTAATAAAAATGAAATTAATATATAGTATTCAGTATATTGGTATTATATGTATTAAATGATTTATTTTTGCTTGCTTATTATTTAATTTAAAGTTTTTCATTGAATACAAAATTAAATAATTACTTACTTTCCAAAAAGCTTGCTCTGCTTCTGGATACATTTTCAAGTTATTATATGTTCTTCCAACATTTATATGTGCTCCAATGTCATCTGGTTGAACACTAAAATAGCAATCCAAAAAATATTTGTTATATTATCATATAAATTATAAATAGATATAGAAAATAATCAAAAAGATAGAAACTGTTTTTTCCATTATTCAGACAAGCTCTTCTCAAATTACATAAGACTTACATTCTGATTTAAGTAACATAAATTGGATTTACATAAATTATTTGATAACTTTTTTTAATAATAAAATTAAAAACAAAATTCTTATTTTGTATTTAGGCTATATATACAGCCAAAAAACAAGAAATAAATAAATAATCATAATAATATGTGAATCTGTATATTATATATAGTAATACAATAGTGACAATATTGTAATTAATAATAATGATGATGATATTCATTTTTGCTAAAATGGTATCATCATCGGTGAATATTGTATATAATAAGGCATTGGTACATTGTAACAGGAATGGGTAGAAAAATTGACTGTGCATTTAAAATCAATTTTTAGAGAATAATATCAATAAACAGAGTCAAGATATCATTAACTGTCATCCTTTATTTACTGAGCAACTCCATAAAAACTAGGAGCAACTCATGATAGACTTTGTAATGATACTGTTACTTAATATATTTTTAGATATTAAGTACCTTTTTACCTTTTTGCTTTCATTTTACCAAGAATGATATATCTATCTTGAGTTTTCTATTTTTAATACTAAAAATTATTTGTAAATAAAATATGAATTACAAGAAATTTAGAAATTTTTTTGTAATTTTAGATTTACTTGCAAGATTCTGTAGGAATATGTGGCTATTTAGATGATTTATTTTTGCTTGCTTATTATTTAATTTAAAGTTTTTCATTGAATACAAAATTAAATAATTACTTACTTTCCAAAAAGCTTGCTCTGCTTCTGGATACATTTTCAAGTTATTATATGTTCTTCCAACATTTATATGTGCTCCAATGTCATCTGGTTGAACACTAAAATAGCAATCCAAAAAATATTTGTTATATTATCATATAAATTATAAATAGATATAGAAAATAATCAAAAAGATAGAAACTGTTTTTTCCATTATTCAGACAAGCTCTTCTCAAATTACATAAGACTTACATTCTGATTTAAGTAACATAAATTGGATTTACATAAATTATTTGATAACTTTTTTTAATAATAAAATTAAAAACAAAATTCTTATTTTGTATTTAGGCTATATATACAGCCAAAAAACAAGAAATAAATAAATAATCATAATAATATGTGAATCTGTATATTATATATAGTAATACAATAGTGACAATATTGTAATTAATAATAATGATGATATCATTCATTTTTGCTAAAATGGTATCATCATCATTATTATTATTGCAAATTATACTATAAAGCTATAATATTGCATTATAAGCTGAATTATAATGATAATTTTAAAAATATTTTGGATGACAATTTATGTAAATCAAATTTGCATAAACTGGAGAGCTCTGTAATAATAATCAAAATATATAATAAAAATCAAAAACTTATCAATTAATTTATACTGTAATGTAATCCTTAAAACATACGAAATATTTTGAAAAATAGATAAAATCAAATCACATTCAAAAGGAATTTATATATGCAGTCCTAAACTTAGGAAGGAGTTCAAATTTGAACTCTGAGATTATATATCAAAGGAGTTAGAAATCTAATAAATTTATGAATTGCCCCTTGCTAATATCTATAATTACATTATATATCATAATAATAAATTTAAACATAAAACCACAAGACTAAACATAAAATAATGCTTTTAGTATATCAGATCATTATGTATGGGCTTATACACAAATGAATAGCATTGACCAATTACAGAATTTGTCTACTACAATCAAAGCGTATATAGGTAAAGCGGAGAAACTTTCGATTATTAGCTGTCGCTCCGTAAAGTGCCATCTATGATCTAGGGTGCGAAGTAAAACAATAAGATGCTGATGGTTCCCAACCTTCTTTTCACACCAACATACACAGTGACAGCCACCAAACTCTATCGTATAGGCCAAAGCGTATATAGGTAAAACGGAGAAACTTTCGGTTATTAGCTGTCGCTCCGTAAAGCGCCATCTATGATCTAGGATGCGAAGTAAAACAATAAGATGCTGATGGTTCCCAACCTTCTTTTCGATATTATGCATCAAAGATTTTATGTTCATGTTTGAAATATTCCGTATAATTTATTATTATAAAAATCTTTCGTATTTTTCCTATTTTAAGCTCAAAAATAAATTTATATTTTTCCTTCATTATTATTTTAAAATTAATTTTACAATATATATCTATTATTATTGAATTACAATTTATTATAAAATTATACGTATTTTATGCCTATTAAGCCTATTATATAAGTTCACGTGCTGAATTTAATTATGAGAATTAATAATATGCTTGATTTTTCTTGTATGATTATTTTTGTTTCACAATAAATACATACATTAAAAAAATATTATTTCAAAAACAGTTAAATTTTATTTATATTCAGTAATACAAATAAAACTACTCATTTATAATTATATGCAGCTTCCAGTGCAGCTTTACCACTTGCTTTTAATTTTTCTCTGAAGCATTTCAAATCAAATGTGGTTTTATTTGACAATGATTCGTTCAGTTCTCTAATGTGAATTTTTAAACATAATTTTGCTGAGAGAGAGAGAAATTGGGTTTTGAGGAGCTCTCCATGAGCTTTACATCCATCAAAAAACTCTAAAGAAATCTTTTGACTAAATGCTCTTTTTAAGTTGTACAAAATTTTGTCTTTGTATAATATATCTGCCAGAAGTATATCAGATAGATATGTAAGAGCACAAAAACTATACAAAAGATTTTCAGAAGGATACATCAAGCCATAATCTCCATTAGCTGAAATATTGTATTCTTTAAAGTATATGTAAAGAGTTTCTTCTGATAATTGTTTATTCTTATCAATGAGTATTTCTGTGCAGTCAGTACAGTGAATGTTTGTATGAAGTTTTCGTGCAATATAACCACAAATATAGGCTAGAATATTAGAGAGAAATTGGGTTTTGAGGAGCTCTCCATGAGCTTTACATCCATCAAAAAACTCTAAAGAAATCTTTTGACTAAATGCTCTTTTTAAGTTGTACAAAATTTTGTCTTTGTATAATATATCTGCCAGAAGTATATCAGATATGTAAGAGCACAAAAGCTATGCTAGCGAAATTATTTAAATATAACTGAAATGAAGATAAAACACTTAAGTAAACCAGCAATCAAAAACTAACAACTAAATACTATCCTTACTCCTTAAATAATTAAAGAAACCAGACAAATTATATATGGAAAGAATCAGCAGAAGCTAATCTACAAGAATATAACAAAGTTCAGACTCTGCAAGGAAGTTCCTCGAAGAAACGGACGACGGACGCTAAGCCTAACTAAGCGAGCAAGCTAAGCCTAACGAAAAACGAAAAATAGTCTTAAGTTCCCAAAAAATGACTAAAACTAGACAAATATATATCAGTGAAATCGGAAAAACGTTATCTATCAGAATAAAACAAAATTAAGACTCTACAAAGGAGTTCCGCGAAAAAACGAGCGACGGACGCTAAGCCTAACGAAAAACGAAAAATTGTCCTAAATTCCCAAAAAATGGCTAAAACTACTAGTATTGTCAATGCCGTCATGCAATAAATCTTGTCTGAATATTGGAAGTTTTTTCTTTAATGATAATTTACGGCAATTTATAAATGTTCTTTATTTCTTAAACGAATTCTACGCAGACTGTCCATTTTGTTTTTTAACTTTTTAGCCATTTTCTTACGTCTTGGAGTATATTTTCGGGATGAAGGCTTTCTATTATTCTTCTTTGGAGTGACATTTATCTTGTGAAGTAAAACCAGAATTATTTTTTTCACTTGTAGGCAAAATTTCACTAATTACAGATGTTGAGGTAGTTGAAGTTGCTGTTATCATATCTTCAAAGGTAATATGTTCATTTGTTGTACTGTTTTGCAAAGGTGACTCTTGATCAGGAAGAGCATTATGTACTAAATATTTTTTTTCATTAATATTAAGATAACACCAATTGTGAAAATGATCACTGCATAACCGTGCATTTTGATAGAGTTTCCTAGGAGATATATCAAGCAGACGAGGATTTTTGGCTGCTTTAACCCATTGCCGGCATCTAAAAATAAAAATAAAATAAGCCATCAGATAGTATAGTTTATATTATGACAATTACAGCTGAAAATGATGATACAGGCTAGATTTTTACTTATAAGAACTCGGAGATAATGCTCCGATGGGACCTGCTAGACCTAACGAGGCTTAGCGTCTTGGATTTTAATTTCTTGTAGGCCTATACAATGCATATAATAAACTAACTTATATTATTTTTGAATTGTTTTCAGTTAGGCTTTTGAGATACATATATTAATTAGAGAATTCGAAAAATAACGTACCTCGATTCTTCTTTCGGAAATCGATAAAGTCGCTTGCCAGAAGTTGTATTATTCATACAGCCATTATATTGGCAATATTTTGAAGGTATTATGGTATCCTACAGTTGTAATTAATCTCGAAAATTATGTTTGAACCGTTTGAACTTATATACGCTTTGGTTTGAACCTTTGAACATATGCTTTACAATGAACCAGGTGCAATGAACCAACAAGACCAAACCACGTGACCAAACTGTTCTATACTGCTGCCAGTAATGCTCTAAACCTTGCTTTTAATTTTTCTCTGAAGCATTTCAAATCAAATGTGGTTTTATTTGACAATGATTTTTAATCAGTTCTCTAATGTGAATTTTTAAACATAATTTTGCTGAGAGAGAGAGAAATTGGGTTTTGAGGAGCTCTCCATGAGCTTTACATCCATCAAAAAACTCTAAAGAAATCTTTTGACTAAATGCTCTTTTTAAGTTGTACAAAATTTTGTCTTTGTATAATATATCTGCCAGAAGTATATCAGATAGATATGTAAGAGCACAAAAGCTATGCAAAAGATTTCCAGAAGGATACATCAATCCATAATCTCCATTAGCTGAAATATTGTATTCTTTAAAGTATATGTAAAGAGTTTCTTCTGATTTTTGTTTATTCTTATCAATGAGTATTTCTGTGCAGTCAGTACAGTGAATGTTTGTATGAAGTTTTCGTGCAATATAACCACAAATATAGGCTAGAATATTTTTCTCTCCGTAGGAAAATTTATCCATGACAGAATCATCAGGTAAATCACTTTCATCACATTCATACAAATTGCTGTTATCTGTAGATTCTGTTAAATTATGCTGATTATTATTAGGGCAGTTTATTAAATCAATAATGAACTGATCTCCATCATTTTCACAATTTGGTGATTTTACTGTCTGGATCCAAGAATTGACACAAACAATTCGGAAACTAGACTGCAGTTCAAGTGCTGATGGGTTATTTCTGTGCCCTCCTGTACCTGGAAAAAATATAATAAAAATTACATTTTAAATTAAAATATAATATACTTACCCCTTATGTGACTAAATAAATTTTCCAAGCAATCTTGATTAAATCTTTTTGTCATCATGTATCCTAAATCCTTGCTGTTTTAATTCATGATATAAGAGATATAATGATTTTAGAGTGATTATCCATCCTCTATGGCACTTAATATTTGAGGTAGGTTTGTTTGTGTTTGTTTGTATTTTAGAGTTTTGCCTATGTTTAAATTTCCAAGTCGAAATATTCTCAATCAAATTATTCCGCAATGCCAGATGTGGTGAATCATCTCGTACTGCACAATGATATAGCTTTCCATGCAACGGATTTCTTGTGGCACCATTAACCGAGTCAAACAAGTCATTTATTTTGCCTATAAAGTCAACAGTAAGGAAAACTGAACTTCTAAGTAATCCTGCTTTCAAATAAATATTCATACCAGCTGAGACAGAATTACTGAATATCTGAGCAGCCAAAAAAACTTTCGTGGATGACAGGCCAATTCCGTAAATATGTTTATCTGTTAATTTTGGAGCACAGGAACGCAATTCATTTTTATCCAAAATATAAAATTGTTCAACATGATCAAATGAAACTATGCCCTCATTTGTATGAATGTCATATTTCATGAGATTGCGCCTTAGGCTCTTGAGGTGGGGTGGATCAAAAACCCTATATTTACGATTGTTATTTCTTTCAAAAATGGCTTATCACATGTGATTTGAAGTAGAGAAAACAATTTACAATTGCTGGATCCTTGATCACATATAATTGCTTTTATTTCTATGCCTACTTCACTTAACTTATCTATTGTAGAAGTGACAATTTCAAGCAAGTATGTAGCTGGCATTCCACCTCGTGCAAAAAATATCCCAAGGGAAGCTTCTTATTTCCCATCAAACTACGAATCATGATAACCAGTGCTTGATTTGCTATTATCTGTGTACGACCCATTGTACCTAAATCTTCAAAGCCAGCAATATTATCTTGTACAGAATTGTATGATAGAAAAGGCTTTAAAGATATTTCATCAAAAATTAACACATAATAATGGTGATTTCTATTTTGTTTCTTTATTACATTTATCAATGTTTTAATGATATCATTGTTGATGCCAGGTTTGGACAGCCAGGAAGACACAAACTTTTGAAGTGTTTTGATGGTTGGTAGATGAAGTATTTTTTGTATTGTGGTGTATGCTGATTTAGATGTGCCTAATATACTGTAGGCTAAAACTTTTTCTTCGTTTGTATATCTTTTACCTTTGGGCTTTGTTACATTTAATTTAATTTGCCTGATAATAAAACTTGCCATAGTATTGTCAATGCCGTCATGCAATAAATCTTGTCTGAATATTGGAAGTTTTTTCTTTAATGATAATTTACGGCAATTTATAAATGTTCTTTATTTCTTAAACGAATTCTACGCAGACTGTCCATTTTGTTTTTTAACTTTTTAGCCATTTTCTTACGTCTTGGAGTATATTTTCGGGATGAAGGCTTTCTATTATTCTTCTTTGGAGTGACATTTATCTTGTGAAGTAAAACCAGAATTATTTTTTTCACTTGTAGGCAAAATTTCACTAATTACAGATGTTGAGGTAGTTGAAGTTGCTGTTATCATATCTTCAAAGGTAATATGTTCATTTGTTGTACTGTTTTGCAAAGGTGACTCTTGATCAGGAACAGCATTATGTACTAAATATTTTTTTTCATTAATATTAAGATAACACCAATTGTGAAAATGATCACTGCATAACCGTGCATTTTGATAGAGTTTCCTAGGAGATATATCAAGCAGACGAGGATTTTTGGCTGCTTTAACCCATTGCCGGCATCTAAAAATAAAAATAAAATAAGCCATCAGATAGTATAGTTTATATTATGACAATTACAGCTGAAAATGATGATACAGGCTAGATTTTTACTTATAAGAACTCGGAGATAATGCTCCGATGGGACCTGCTAGACCTAACGAGGCTTAGCGTCTTGGATTTTAATTTCTTGTAGGCCTATACAATGCATATAATAAACTAACTTATATTATTTTTGAATTGTTTTTAGTTAGGCTTTTGAGATACATATATTAATTAGAGAATTCGAAAAATAACGTACCTCGATTCTTCTTTCGGAAATCGATAAAGTCGCTTGCCAGAAGTTGTATTATTCGTACAGCCATTATATTGGCAATATTTTGAAGGCATTATGGTATCCTACAGTTGTAATTAATCTCGAAAATTATGTTTGAACCGTTTGAACTTATATACGCTTTGGTTTGAACCTTTGAACATACGCTTTACAATGAACCACGTGCAATGAACCAACAAGACCAAACCACGTGACCAAACCGTTCTACGCCGCTGCCAGTAATGCTCTACACCCTAGATCATAGAGGGCGCTGCACTTTACGACGCGACATCAGTCTAATAGGAGTTTCTCCGCTTTACCTATACTCGCTTTGGTATAGGCTATACTTAGTAAATTGCGTTAGTTACACCAAGAAGCACTGTTGTAATTTTGAGTCGAAAATACATCATTATAGAGGAAATTTAATTCTCTGAAATTTTCGCTGTATCCGAAATTCAATTATCTATATGGTACATAGTAATAGGGCCAGTTTTGAGCCCACGATGGATTTCTACAAGAGAATGAGAGAGACATTTTGAAATGAGGTTCGATAGTGGTACCGTGATCCCTCGAAAATATCTGGAAATGTTGAATATAGCTTTAGTACAAAATCAAGAACTTTCAGGAAGTTGTGGTAGGTGAGATTAGCATTCAATAGAAAATATGTTGTCAAAGTTTAAGATTAAAATACAATAAAAAAAGAAGTAGAATTTAAAATAACAAAAATCATCCAAAAAAGTGCCGATTTTACTTTCTTTTGTATCATCAGATCGTGTTTCTCGACTGATTTTGATTAAATTTTATAGGTAAATGGTTAAAGTCTCACAAAAATTCCAATCTAAAATTAGTTAACCACCGAATCTCACGAAGCATATATTTGGCCATAACCACTTTTGGAGACCATCATAGGTTGAGCAACATTCCTTGATATGATTGAGAAGAAAGTTAAAAGATGATGATCAACTGAACCAGGCCTACACTCCTGAAAAACTGGAGATATGAAACCCGGATCCTCTTTGGAGACGAAATGTCCGCTTTATCAAGCGACCATCCGACATCAAATTCGAATTTAGGCGTTTCTTTATTAAGATTTCTTAAGAATTTTTGCTTACACGTGTGGGATTCCTGAACACATCTCGTATCCTTTATCCTGACGTCACCTAGTAAACAGGTGTCCTTCCGTCATCGTCTCTACAGATTATATTCAACTGCGTTTTAACTATTAGCTTATAAGTGTTGATAATTATTTAATTGAAATTGATCCAATAAAAAAAAAATAATACTCTACAGATTATATTCAACTGCGTTTTAACTATTAGCTTATAAGTGTTGATAATTATTTGATTGAAACTGATCCAATAAAAAAAATAATATTTTTTTTAGAAACGGCATCTTTCTGTAAGTTTCGTAAATAATCGGCATAACAAATAATTATTTGCATCTTATAAAAAACATGATGGTGATTAAATTAATAACGTACAAAAGAATAAACAAATTTATTTTAAAATAAATTTAAATGCTTTAATTGACTAATTTTAACTATATTAAGCAACCGTTTATTCTTAACTTCAAAACACTTCCTCCCATATCGTTGAACAAAGCTATAAAAAGAATTTGCTCTTGTCCCACGTACAAGCGACGCGACGTTGTGCGATGCGATACTGAGCGACAGAAAACAAACCAATAGACATAAATTTGCCATAATCGGCATATAGTAGATAAATAATGGGTCAATATTTCATTATAGACGCTATAGAAGTTGTTTCTCGAGGGACAGATTGTCGTTTATACCATAGAATTCGCGTTTGTAGTATCGCATAGTATAGAGTCGCGTCGCATGCACATGGTACATGGCCTTATAAGGCAAAATATGCTATCAAAAAATTTTCATGTAAGTCGTCTGAAAAATTGTGCAATTCAAAGTACCATGTTAATATATCATGTTATATTAATAACAAGTAAGCTTTTATTTTTGACAGTTGCTTTTTTACTTCGTTATCTATGAAAGTTTCTTGATTCTCAATAATCAGAATATTCATTTCTTCTTTATTTTTTTCTATTACACACTATTATGACTATTTATCACCGCCTTTCTTGATATAAATAAACTTTTTTGAATTATTTTATCAGTACTGTATACCCCGTTACATTATGGTCCAGAAATTAATGCTAATCATAAAATAGTCGACACTGAAAGTGGGCATTGTCATCAATGTGCGAGCGCTGATTCAATTTGGACTATTGTTTTGCTCATTGGCAAATAATGATCGATCAATGATGTCAGTCTCAAATTTTCATCATCGGCTGTAACATATACTGTATATATTTTTAATACTCTACGTAAAAAACAAGAGAAATAACTAAATTTTCAAATTAATTTTTGGATGATTTTGTTATAGAAGTGATAGACACTATATCGTAGTTTACTTAAATATCTACGTAAAAGGTGCCTTGGAGAGGAAGATGATAATGAATAAATGATAAACAGAGGGATAGTAGTTCAAACAATCCTCTCATTTCCCTATAGATGAGGATAGAATTCATCGCATGTCATAAGAGGCGACTAAAGGATGCTTTGGTACAATTGCATACTTTGCAAAATCCATCAAATATGATACTTTTTTGATAGAGAGTCGAGACACGCAAAATATCCCTATTGTACCAGGGGTTAACGAAATATAGAGGCTAAAAGTTTCACTGGCGGCATAGGTAGCAGAGCATGCGAATGAATGCGTCGCGTTGCACACTGTAGCGAGGCGAAGCACAGCGTCAAACCCCATAAAAGTTTCACTGGCGGCATAGGTAGCAGAGCATGCGAATGAATGCGTCGCGTTGCACACCGTAGCGAGGCGAAACACAGCGTCAAACCCCCCTGAAACTTTTAGCCTCTATATTTTGTTAACCTTTAACCCCATAGTTCATTAGAAATATTTTCCGTATCTCCATCCCGTTATTGATCGGTACCATTTTTGCTGGGTTTTGCAAGGTATGCAATTGTACCGATGCTTTCTCCTTTCCATGAGTGGACTTGTCACATTTTCTCTAACAGAATTCTTTCCCTCTCTTCTTATATTTTCCTATACAGTTTTCCTCTTACTTTATCTTTCGTTCGTCAAAACTTAAAGTACTGATAGCGCCATCTATTTCTTTCACTGAAAAATAGTCATGAAGCATCAAATTAATAGTTTTTACTTTCAATCCCGATCAAAACAAAACATAAAATTGATTGTATATGTCCGAGAACCGAAGAAAATTTATTTAGGAAATTTTTCAGAATTTTATTTGGAGAAATTTATTTGAGCAGCTGAAGGATAAACGAAAATAAACATGGAAATTACTTCAGAAAATTCACTTCCGATATAATAAATTCAGAAATTTTTATTTTACGTTATAAAATATACCTAAATAAAATTAATAAAAAAAAATTTAAATATTATAAAATCCTGTCTAAATAATATGAATTTTATATTGCTTTATTGAATTAATCTTTATTTCTCCTATACTATGTCACTATTACTAAAACGATACTACAATCAATGATGTGTCATTCAATGATTTTTTGCATTTTATAAATTATACTTCCGTATGTTTCCCTCTCATCTGCCAAACTTCCAGCATTGGAAAAAAATTCATAAAATATGTTGATATTCTACATATTTCTGTAAAATAAAGTAGATTTAAAAATGTATATCTATCAGATTAAATATAAATGTAAAAATATAGTTTTAATTCTGTATTTTTAAATTTAAATAATCTTTGATATAAGATTCCGTTACGTTTCTATATGGATGATTATTTAAATTTCTTAAATACGAAATTATCTCTATGGCTGACTTCGTATAAACTCCTAAACTTCATTTGTTAATTTTTTACATTTGTGTGAATTTTTTTCTCCACGCAAAACGAAATTATTTATTTATCAAAAACAATTTAGTTTTTTTGTCTTTTTTTCTAGCGGAAATAATTAATAGTCTGGCCGTAATTCGACTTTATTTTTAAAAATTCCTATTCTGTCAAACAAAACTGCATTTTCCATGAAAAGAGCGTAACTGAACAAACATATATACGTTAAATAAATAATCGAATAAGCAAATATTAAAATCCAAACCGGCATTCATTATTATCGAAATTCCCTTTTTGATTTAATTTTATAGTACGTAAAAAAATCGTGTTTCCTACTTTTAAAATTTCATTTTCTTTAATATTATAGAAATGCTAAATGCCAGGATAATTAACTTCAATTTTATAAAAGCGAAAACTTCCGTAACATTTGTTAGGCACCCCATCAACATGGCCGACGCGCGGACGTAATTTCGACAATATAGCGAATTGACTACGTTTTGGTGGACAGACGTGGAAATTTCGACATATCCTCCATGGCATGATTCTGCTTTTCACGGAATCCGATATTTTTTGCATTCCGATCTAGATTCTGCTTTTCACAGAATCCGAGATTTTTGCATAATAATGGAAGTTTACTATATGGCAAGATTCTGCTTTTCACGGAATCCGAGATTTTTGCAAAATATTTTTAATTATATTACTAATAGATAATCGGTATATAATCAATCGCGAAAACGGAACCGATAAGTAGCTATATGAAAAAGTACTTAACACAACAAAGTATCGATACCTGTGCGCGACGCCATCTTGAAAGGAACAATGTCTTGGGCGACACTTTCAAGATGTAAAATTACACGAATTAGTATTATAGAATAGCGATTTCGTTATATGAATACGTGTTATAGGAGAGCATGTTATACGGGAGTTTACTATAATACATCTTGAAGGATTCGCGCAAGAATTATATTCAAACTCTTTGGCAAGAACACTTTCAAGATGATGTAATTATACATCTTAATGAAAATATATATTATATATTAATGTATATATAATAAATAAATCCATAAATTGCATAAGTAACTTATGGATTTCAGCATAAAATCATAACCCATATAATCGGAAGAATATTTCCCGGGGTATTTTTGGCTTTTAAAACAAGGTGTAAAACCATAGGTTTTCGTCATTACGCTGATGGTCACGTGTCGTTTTACTTCTCGTTTAATATGGCAGCGGTACATGGTTCGTTTACCAATTCTGAGGTCAATTTTTGGAAATATCTTCTAATCGGTGCCGCTTTCGTCCATGGTTCTATTATAATTTTTGACCAATTTGATGAGATCTATCGAATGGTATCATATTTGGCAATTCCGTGAAAAGCATAATTCAGCCCCAGACGTATCCTATTTATGTTAATAAGTATGATGACAGCTTCTAATAATTAATAAAGAGTATATAATACCTAAATAGCGAGTATTATATCACGTGACTCTCCCAGCTCGGCTGCTACACTTTTGCTGAAAATGGGCATTAGAGGGAGCCATCCATATACCTCTGGTAAAGTACTGGATAGGGAAAGTAGCGACACTCCGCCATTTTAGTGCAAAAAGCAGCTCGGTCGTCTGCTAGTAAAACAACACATTGACACATTTAAATAATTTACGTGCATTTTTTTAGACTAATCATTAAAATTCCATTATCACTTATTATTTTTATTATTATTAATTTCTTTACTTTTATTTATTTTATTTGTTAATGCGCTACGTGTTCATAACATAGGGTAACAATGTTATAACATTAGAAAATTAAAAGACAAATCTAAATTCTAAATTACAGATGGTTATCATTTATTAGAAAATTATATTATGCTGCTATATATATAATTTATTTATTTTTCATATTAGTACATTAATATACATAATATATATAACAATGTTCTAGCAAAGCATTAACATATTCTACATATTAATTT
>AYEL01028986.1:0-26134 GCA_000484575.1 Olivierus martensii | reverse complement strand
TCGGCCGGGAAAGTCATGTTGACGGTGTTCTGGGATTGCCAAGGCGTACTGCTCACCGAATTCCAGCAACGTGGCCACACAGTTACGTCTGCCTCGTACTGCACGATTCTGACGAAACTTCGTGCCGCCATTCCCCGGAAGCGACCAGGCCTCCTCAATAAAGGGGAGTTGCTGCTGCATGACAATGTCCGTCCTCATAGTGCCAATCAGACCACACCGACGCTAACGTCATTAAGGTGGATGTTGAAGGACCTCCCACTTGACAGCCCCGACCTCGCCCCGGCGATTTCCACTTGTTTGGCCCTTTGAAACATCATCTTTCTCGGGAGAACGCTTTCCTGACGATGAAGCGGTTGAAAGAGCAGTGCGCGCGTGGTTCCAACACCAACCAAAAGAATTTTACACCACAGGTTTCCAGGGACTTTTGAAACAGTGGGACAAGTGCTTAAGTTTGTATGGAGATTATGTTGAAAAATAAATGTTGTTAGTATGTCGTTATCTCCATTGATTTCTTTTCAATCACGATTTGTAACTTACTTATTGAATCGCCCTCGTAATTAAAAACCAATAGGATATCTTAAAACGTGTGAAAGAATTTTATTCTGATTTGTAGAGAGATACAAATAATAGTTGTTTGGTGTAAAATTCAAAGAGTGAGATACTACCAATTTTGAATGAAGTAGTTCATCTCGTTATAAAGAATATGAAAAAAGGGAAAGCACCAGGAGAAGATGGCATCACAGTCGATATCTCACATGAAGGAGGAGAACAAATAGAAGACATTCTAAAAGATTTATTTAATAGATGTTTAAAACAAAAAGATGTACCAGAAGATTGGAAGAATGCAACAGTTATTCTTTTGCACAAGAAAGAGGAAGAGAGGATTTCTCTAATTACAGACCTATCAGTCTTTTATCTGTATTGTATAAAGGTTTTATTCGAATTTTGGCAGATAGATTAAAACGATCACTGGATGAAGCACAGCCAAGAGAACAAGCAGGATTCAGGGCAGGATATAGTACCATGGATCACATTTTTGTATTGCGAGAAATTATGGAAAGAACAAATGATTATGAAATTCCACTTTATTTAGCGTTCATTGATTATAAAAAAGCTTTTGATAGCGTTATGACATCTGCTGTACTAAATGTTTGGCTAATACTGATATTGATTAGGGCGATGTTGATATTTTCAGCAAAATTTACAGTCAAGCATCAGCAAGAATTAGACTGCATAAATATAATGAGAAAATTAAAATAGCAAAAGATGTTAGACAAGGTGATGCAATTTCACCAAAACTGTTTTCTGCAGTCCTTGAAGTAATCAAAAAAATGGATTGGGATAAAATGGTCTCAAAATAGACGGAGAATATCTAAGTCATCTACGATTTGCTGACAACATAGTCTTGTTAGCTTCGAATCCAAATGAACTATAGAATATGATACAAAGCTTGGCCACAGAAAGCAAGGAAGTAGGACTTAGAATAAACATAAGTAAAACTAAGGTCATGTACAATAATTTTGCTGTCAACAGAAGATAAAACTAGATAACATAGTTCTAGAGGACGTCAGTGATTATATTTACCTTGGACAACTGCTCACTCTAGATGACCTTATGCCAGAAATAAACAGGAGCATTAAATTAGCTTGGAGTGCTTTTGGTAGAAACAACTCAATTTTAAAAGTAACAATGCCAGTTTGCTTGAAAAGAAAAATATTTGATCAGTGTATTCTGCCAGTTTCAACTTGTGGATCAGAAACTTGGACACTAACGAAAACAGCTATTCAAAGGCTGCAAACAACAAAAAGGAGTATGGAAAGATGTCTGCTGGGAATAACTAGAAGACACACAAAACAAAATACTTGGGTAAGGAGTCAAATAAAAGTTATAGATGTAATCCAAAAGATAAAAAAGCAGAAGTGGACATGGGCTGAATAAATAAGAATAAATGATAACAGATGGACAACTAAAGTACTTCACTGGATAAAAAACGATCAAGAGACCACATTATAGATGGAGAGATGAGATTGTCAATTTTACATCAAGTGTTGGATCAGAGAGGCTGTATACAGGAAGAACTGGAAATTCCTTAGGGAGACCTTCATCGTGCAGTGGATTGATAACGGCTGATAAGGATGATGATTGACACATTTCTGGATGTTCCATATCATGTCGTTATAGGCGGTGATTTTAACTTCGTTGAAAAAGAAATTGATCGAATCGGTGCTGTAAAAAACGATCCTGAAAAAAGAACTTATAAGATATCAATAAGATTACAAGAATCTTTTAATATCTTTTTTAAATCCCTTTAAAAAGAATACACCTTTCATGTAAATAAAGCTCATTCAACGTTATACAGATTTTATAATTCACCGCCATTCCAAACTTTCATAACAAATGCTATAATTGATCCTTCATACTTCACGATCATAATAGTATTTTCTTATATTTCGATTTTTTAAACCACTTTAGCTCCGCCTAAAGTGTCAAATAAGCCAGGTGGAAAATGAACTGTAATCTGCTCAATGATACAAACTTCCTAACAGATATTACCAGTCTCATAATAAACTCCCCTGATGATGGTAACATACGTTGGGTGGGAGAATATTAAAATAATGACTAGAAAGCTCACTATCCAACACAGCAAACAAAAAAGTTACAAAGAAAAAATGCACCAAGACCAACTATTGGCATATCTGAAAAATGAGAAATAGAGAATCTTGGGACAAATACTGCCATCATTGAAAGCATTAAATTAGACCTAAAATCACTACAGGAAAAGTGGACGAATGATGCTTTGTGCGTTCTCGTGTGAGAGAGACACTTTAGAAATAAAACCCAGCAGAAAATTTTACGATCTTGAAAGTTAACACTATCGCCAAGAAAATTACATGTATCGAGAATACTCAGAGATGCTTAAATAATAATGAAGAAATTACTGAAGAATTTCACAAGAATTATTCCAGCCTCTTCGGCAAGAAACACTTTCATCATGAGGCTATAAAGAAATCTCTCTCTGAAATCCCCAAATTAATGGATGATCAGATCAACTGTAAATACATTAATCAATTATGAAGAATGCATTAAAATCATAATAAATAATAAGGCATCAGAACCGGATGGCATACCTGTTGAATTTTTTAAGCAGTTTTTTTCTCTACATGACACAAATTTGTCGAAATGTTAAACGATCTCATTAATAAGGATACTCTTCCTCATAATTTTAATCAAGGTTTCATTTTTCTTATCCCGAAATCAAAATGTCAGTCTGAATTTAAACAAATAAACAATTGGAGACCCATATCTCTTCTAAATACCGATTATAAAATATTAACAAAAATTCTTGCTGCAAGATTTCAAAGTTATTCACACTCTTGTTGATCATTAACTGACCTATGGTATAAGAGGTAGGTCTATTCACTTAAATACTCTGATGGAACAATTTTCGATCTTGTCAACAATGACTTTGACTCGTGTTACTTCCTGCAGATAGACCTGAGGCATGCATTCAATAAGATCTGTCATGATTTTCTTTGGGAGATTTTAAATCATATTAACTCAGGCCAACTTTTCACAAGATGGCTAAAACTGTTATAAACAAGCTACCAGCCAGATCATCGTTAACAACAATCATTACTAAAAAATTGGTGTAAACTGTTCCCTTCGACAAAGTTGTCTGTTATCCATGTTTTTATTCGTCCTCTGCTTAGAACCATTATTTAGATACATCTGATCTAGCAAACTTCTTGTTGTTTATACAACAAGTTTCAATTAACACTGGTCCTGAAATTAAATATTTTTTCCCATGCGGACGATATTACACTTGTTTTAACTAAAATTCGCAGTATGAAAATTTTGACAATATTAAATACCTCTTCGCTGACGTTGACACAGTTTCAGGAACAGCAATAAACATCAACAAATGTAAAGGTCTGTTTTTGCGCCTGATCTGACTGAACTTAGGATTATGATGAATTTTCTTGGACAAACAAACATTTAAAAATTCTTGGTACCTTGGTCAGAAAAAAAACCGGGTGTCAATGGGATATCATAATTGATAAAGTCCGGAAAGCATCCTTCTGTTGGAATGAAAGACATCTCTCCCTTATGGAAAAGCGAAAATTGCAAACTCAAAAATTCTTTCACATTTTGATACATACTTAACCATAGGAACTAATGGTTGCGTATTATTAAACAAATTAACAGGTTAATACCTACATTCGTCTGGTCATCAAAATATGAACCAATGAGAACAACAACTATTTACAACACTACAGAAAATGGTGGTTTAGGGTTGATTGAAATCTCCTTGAAAGTCATTACTAACAGAAGAAATATACTTAAAAATCTACATAAACAACTTCTGGACAGCTATTGCAAAAGCCCTTATCAATTGTACCTACCAAACGTAATCATAACCTCCAGCTACATCAACAGAAGGAATAAACTCTCTCCTATTATGCAAGAAATAGTTAGGTGTTACACTCACTTAAATATCGTACTCTGACGAAATTATTTTAAACACAAAACCTAAAGAACTTTACAACAAATTTATAAAAAGTTTATGTTAAACGATTATCCATATTGGCAATTAAAAAAATGGGAAAGAATTTATAGAGAATCTAATATAGTAGATAAAAAGGATAAACTTAAGGAATTATATTTTGCAGTATTGTATGAAGAAAAAAAATTCTCTTTCCCTATAGAAAATGTTAAGAAATTTAATATTGGTATAGCACCAAAGATGAAATTTCAAGTTAAAAAAATAATATTTATAGGTAGACAGCCACAGCAACTGATGTACATTCAACTTTATAAACTACATTGTTTGTATATGTCAAAATATGCATTATTATATAGGTGAAAAAAGAAACTTATTAGAATAGATGAACATAAAAGACAAAGTTAAAACAATTTAAGTCAGGATTATGTACACATTGTATTATAATAATTGCAGTATTAATAACGATACAATATCAGTTTTAAAACAGGAAACAAAGTTAAAACAATTTAAGTCAGGATTATGTACACATTGTATTATAATAATTGCAGTTATTAATAACGATTCCTGTTTTAAAACTGATATTGTAAGAAATTATTTATCTAGAATGTATTATGAATTTTATTTTATAAAATATAATAGTGTGAATAAGAAAAATGTAATAACCAATAATAAAAATGGATTAAAATTATCAGAATTATGGTGGGATTATTTATTTAAATAAACACCAGAGGCTAATAGATAGTCATAAAAAATGTAAATTAGGATTAAAATATAACAACTGCTTTGGTTGACAAGTATTATGTAAAGTTGGAAAGATAATTTATTTTACAATTTACAAAATTAAGAAAATATAAATTACCATGTTACAATAAAGTCTTTTTGGTAAGACGTAGCTTATCTCTTTGTGGAGAGCGCGACGCAGCGGCAAATAAAGAGAGAGAGCCCCATTTTTGGGGGTAGGAAGTAAGTAAACGAGGTGCTTTTTTTTTTGGCACGGCAAAAAAAAAAAAAAGAAGTAAGTAAACGAGGTGCTTTTTTTTGGCACGAAAAAAAAAAAAAAGATTCAGAGGTCGCGCAGGCTCGTCGTCTGCTCGTCACCCTGCCAACTCCCATATCACGGTTGTACCCTATCCCCCTTTAGGTCCGGTGCACTTTCTGTGATCTCCTCCCTTCCCATCGTTCCCCATCTCAGGGAATGCACGTAGACGTGCCCTCGTCCTTCAAAAAAACCCCTTGTAACTAGCCAGTCTCGAACCAAGAACCTCGATTATGCCGTCCCATCGCCTACCATACTAGGCTCCTTTGGTACTTACTAGTACTTACTAGGTATTTATCCTCCTTTGGGTGGTTTTATGTAATATTTAATTGTAAAGAACTCTCTCTCGTGTAATAAATATGATGTTTGATGTTAAGGTCTTTGTCTGAGTCAGTTCTGTGATGGCGCACACTTGTTCTCCCGTCCGGCCTACGCAAATCCTGTAACTGCTCGGAGGCTAAAGGTAATTACTCGTCAACCCGAATCTCGTTGCGTAAGGTCGCCAGTTCTCACATTGGTGTCAGGAGTGGGATTTAAAGTTCAAAAAACGAGACCAGATTAGGGCAATTACGATCAAAAACAAGAAGAGAGGTAGTTGATGCATTTCGGGTGACTTTGGGCAAAATTCTGAACTTCTGAAATGGCCAATGATGAAGTGTCCGACACATCTGTGACTCGCTCAGACAACATCTGGAGGTGCATTTTCTGCCTTTACAGGCATGTTACCTTCCTTTTTGAGCGATTCGACTCAATCAATAACCGATCTTTGATACGATTAAAGAAATCTCGGCTCTCGCGCAATGGACAGATCAGCAACGGTTAGGACTATGTAAATGTAAGCTTCTAGGTATAGCAAGGGACTATGCATGGAAAGACTAAGATGAAAGGTATTACAGACTACAAAACATTTAAAACAGAAATGATTAAGCGATTTGTAAAAGCTCGTACACGATTAGGTTGCAAAAATGCCAGAACTGCTACCAAAATAGGAATAAGTGTTCAGACTTACTGCAGTGAGATTACAAATGCTTGCGCCAGAAACGACAATTGAGAGAGACAGACATCGGAACGAGAAATCAACTGTAGAGCGGTGTCAGAAAAAAGAATTAGATGAAAGATTACGCCTACAATTTCTCAATGGGCTGAATGAGTGGTTTTGTTTGGTTTGGTTTAGTGGTGCAAGGGCCTCCTGGGCCAAGCAGTGCCAAGCACAGGGTAAAATAACAAAAGTGTATTTTAAAAGTACAGAAAAACAAGTAAAATAACAAATATAAAAAAACGAACATAATATAAAATTATTGTAAACTGCCAATGGTGTTAATGAGTGGATAAAACAAAATATTATGTCTCACGATCCTAAAACTTTCAAGGAAGCACTTCAGGTAGCTACGCGAGAGGAAATGATAGAACCGCCGCGACCGTCCATCGGGAAAATCGAAGAGCTTAATCAAACTAATGATGCTACAGCGCAGCTAGATATGGTAGGGCAAAGTGATAATACTGAATTACAAACAGTGATAAAACAAATCAGTGATACGATAGGTTAGAACCTAAATCAGAAAAGCCATCAGAATCTATTAATCCACAGTCAGAACGTTCAGGTCTTCCAGAAATGCTGTGCTGCAATATAAATAGACCATATCGATATTACGAACAAGGTTGGCGCCCCCGCAATACACATATAGGACGCCAATATAACATTGGCATCCACAACCTTGTCCGCGAGATTTTGGACAAAGATTTTTCCGCCAAGATATTTAATGCCAGGGAATATAGGTGTGCAGCGAGAAGGTGAGTAAGGTCAAAATCGAATTCGTATACCCCAGCAAACGTTAGAGGGACAACGCCAATTCGCCCAAAATCGAAACTTTCTGACTAATTCACAAAATGGCAATTACAAACAATTTCATATTGATAGAAATTCTTGACTAACTTGGGATAAATGGAGAACTGATCCTCCGTAGAGGTAAATTGGGGACGACACCCTCCTTCCCATGCAATTATATCAGTAAAGAGGAAATACAGACCTAACACTGCAAACAGAAAAAGGAACGCGATACGATCTCAAGGGATGTTTGAATCCAAGTTGTTAAGAGACACCAAACTGACGTTAAAATGTTTGGTAAACGATCGGACGACTTATTTAACTATAGAAACAGGCGCGAAAGTAACTTTGCTCTCGAAAAAGTTTGTTATCTGACTAGGGAAACTTTTACCTTGTACTAGTGTTTCGTCTACATCGTAGTGTAGTTTTTTTGAAGGAGATAATTTACACCCTGTATATAATGAACTACCTGAACATAGCAAACAAAATCAATCTCAATTCTCCATTCAAAAATCAAATAATGTTTTTCTTAATTGATTCACAAAATATAATATTAAATATCAGTTTTTTATCTTAGGTGATATATGAAAAATTTATAAATAACCCAAATTCAGATATATGATAACTTTTATATTTTATTTTTCAAGACTTCTAGATTTTTGCATCCATGCAACAGTAAACTTTAATAATTATTTTAAGTCATAATTTTTGTTTAAAAGGGGAGCACATATGGTGAATATTTACTATGCATTTTTAGGTTTATTTTTCTGTATATCTATTTAACATATTACAGCATTAGTTATAGAAATAATTGCATATTTGAGCATAAATTCATCACAAGATCATTACTATATTCCTGTTAGAAAATCAAATTTTATATAAATTAGCTACAAAATTAGCATATTTTTAATCTTTTTCTTCTCATGATTTAGAAAAAGAAATTAAGAAAAATAGTTCACTTAGTTTTCCCATCTTTATTTTTTATTAAAGTGTATAGCTGCTAGTGTCAGAAAAATTTTAGAAGAAAATTTTTCATTATTTTGAGTGTCATTATTCAAATTGAAAATTAAAAGATGAAAAAGTATAAACCAAAAATACATAAATTTTCACTTCAAATAATGCAACAGAAATGTCACTAATCAATTCAGACAAGAGCTGTCTCTGTAATTCAATCATTATATTGTATTTTTTTGTAAACAGTGATGCAGCTATCTATACTGAAAGTTAATAAAAAATAACAGTATTATATATATATAAACAATAAAAATTTTATGCTGAATTTGAATTTATAATTGCATTTCGGGAAATAAATTTTCTTCATACTGTAATTTGTTTAAAACAGAAATCCTGAGGAATGTCGAGTAAACTTGCTAGTATTATCTATAATGCACATTTTACAAAATTACTGTTATTGTTATGCATAATGAAAAATTTTATAAAAAATTGTAATTTCAGGAATTACAAGCTGACTTAGGAAAGCTTACTAAACAATTGGCAGCAATAAAATTACAATTAGAAGATGAAATATTAAGAAGAGTTGACTTAGAAAATCGTCTTCAGAGTATGAAGGAGGAATTATCATTTAAAGAGTCTGTCCATGAAAAGGTAAATATTGTATTCCTACAGTTTTTTTTTATTTTTGCATTTATGAATATGGCATATAATTTTTCGTTTGGTATTAAAATTTTTAATAGTAAATTATTCTAACAACAAATACATTCAAAACTATGTAAAGTACATTTCCTTTATATATCTGCTCTTGTTTTAACTGGCCATGTTTTTATCAAGTTATGAGCAGAATTAAAAATAAAAAAAGGATTAAGTCATCCAGAAGGAAAGAAAATGCTTGAAATAATAAGATTGATGAACAGCAAGACAACTTGTCTTCCACTGATATAATTCTTATTCAGTGTTTATCTGGTAGAGGTCTAGTTTCATAGGGGCATGTTAATTAGAAATCTAGTGCTAGTTATTTAACATTATTTTATTAGTAGATAGTAGTTTTTACTGAAAGTCTCTTGCTTTATATAATAGACTCCAGATTATCTGAATTACCCAGATTTTGTATTAACTGGAGAAGAAATAACCTTAATTATTGATAATATAGCTTACATGCAGTATCTAGAAGATTTAAAAATATCCAAGATTAATCTTTTTATTAGACAATTGTAAATCAAAATCTTAATTTAATTACAAGCCCAGATTTTGCAATAATATGCATTTTATTGTATATAATTATCAGTTTTTTTATTGTAGGATAAAATATAGAAATAATTATATTTTGATTGTAAATTACATCACAACAATCTTTATAATATTTTCTTGTAATATCAGTTTGTAAATTATTACCTGATTAGACAAAAAATATAGTGATTATTGTATTTACAAAGACTATCTTCAGTATAATAATTTCAAAGCCAATGCATAAGATGTTCTTATTATTAGCTTTGAAATTCTTGTACTGAAGATGGTCTCTGTTTAGACCAAAAATGTTGTTTGCTTGTAAGCAACAAATTAATACAAGTAGTTAAGTTTGTTGCTTATAAACAACAAACTTAAATAACTCAAATAAAAATATGAAAAAGGCAATTTAAATTAATAACATAACAATTTTAAATTCTCTCTCTCATATTTTTATTCAAATATTCATCTGTAAACAATAACAACTGCTTGCATGTATCTTAAATTTTCATCTTTGGTTTATTCAATTCAAAATTATTAATTGATAATTTTATATTAACATATATGAGTTATAATTTAAAAAAATTTAATGTTTGTTATATTATAAAATTAATGATGTTAATTATTTTATTTATTGTAGGAATTAACTGAAACCCGAACTATAAAACATACAGAAATAACAGAGATTGATGAAACACTGAAAGAACAATATGAGCAAAAATTATCAGATACTCTGAATGATTTAAGAGACCAATATAAATCACAAATTCAAATGAATAGAGATGAAATTGAATGCATTTATAAAGCAAAGGTATATTTAAATTTTTGAATATAATATAACAAAATGTAGTTAGAAAAATAACTGTTTTCATGCCATTTTATTTTTGTTTAATCTTAATTCTCTGAAGACAATTTGTTTCCATGCTAAATATGATTATTATTATTATTATTATTTTTTACTTAAAATGCTTTATTTTTTAATTAAATTAAGAATCAATTATTTGCAATTAAAAGTTAAAATCTAAAGCAAAATTCTGCTGTCTTGAATTTTAATTTTAAATTTGTAATCAAATTTTCACCATTAATCATATTTCTGATTCTGCAGATATTTGAAAATCATGTAAACCAGTCCTGCTGGTTTACCAAATATAAAAAAAGCATTTAAAGCTGAAAAATTTTTATTTAATGTAAAACCTTTTCAGACTTTCATAGTCCATCTTCAATATAAGGCAATTAGAATAAAAAAGCTTAACATAAGTTCAGTTTCATTTAGAATACATTTCAATTACAATACAGTGATCTCTGGTTATAATATGGGTTTGTGGGGTGGTAATCCGGCTTGCATTATAAGATAACTCCAGTATAACTGATGGCTTCTCTTATTTTTAATTTAGTGATTCTAAATTTGAGAATAAGAGAAAGCTGTCCAATTTATCCAAAAAGATTTGTAATCTTCCTTTTTCTGCAATCCATCCTGATATTGTGACGGATGGACATCGATTATGCGATATATTATATTTTTTTCAGAATCTCTTTCAAACGAATGGGGAACAGGAAAGACCCACAGTATAAACGAGAGTGTTATATCCGGGGAGCACCGTATATCATAACAGGCATGTGCATATATAAAACATTAAAAATATACATGAGTATAGAATACCATTATACATATGTTTCTGAAGATCATAAACAACATAAATAAATAGATTATAATACAACATAAATATATATTAGTTATAATAAAGGTTTATAATAATACAAATTTTTAATGAATTTATGCTTCATTATAATCTATAAATAGAATTACAGGTAGGCCTCAATTAGTGTGAGTTCGAATAATGTGATATTCAATTAGTGTGAGTTGTAAGCATAGACCAGTCTTACTAACAAAGCTCCGCCTCCTTTTACGATGTAAGCATAGACCAGTCTTACTAACAAATGTCCGTCCCCTTTTATGATGTTAATTAACAAATTAATGTTTTTCACTTAGTGCAAGAAAATATTCGATTAATGCAAGTTGTAAGTATAGATCCAGTTAGTGAGAGCAAATATTCAATTAATGCGAGTTGTAAGCATAGACCATCTTACTAACAAAGATCCATCCCCTTTTATGATGTCAATTAACAAATTAGTGTTAATTTTCGATTAGTAAAAACTGGACGAGGAGCAGTCCAAGAATAGTCACTTGGCTTTGAAGGGGTGAAACACCAGAAAAATGGGCTTTATTTATTTATTTATTATAAGGATATCTTTACAAATTTATTTGCCTATTATATTGCTGTGCTACCTTTATTATTTATTTTGTTTTGTTTATTATCTGATTTCTTTATTTAAAATAAAATTTGTGAAAAATAGTTTATTACCTGATTTCTTTATTTAAAATAAAACTTGTGAAAAAATTTTGTTTATTACCTGATTTCTTTATTTAAAATAAAACTTTTGAAAAAAATTTGTATTACCTGATTTCTTTCTTTAAAATAAAACTTGTGAAAAAAATTCTGTTTATCACTTGATTTCTTTATTTAAAATAAAACTTGTGAAAAAAATTTGATCTGATTTCTTTATTTAAAATAAAACTTGTGAAAAAAATTTGTTTTCTTGCTGTCGTATTCTGCTAATAAACAAATAGAAAACTTGTTAAAAATTATCTGTCATATTCTGCTAGTAAACAAATAGAAAACTTGTTAAAAATTTCTTATTGGTTCATTAACTTAGCTAACTAATCTACTGATTCAATAAAGCTGCAATGCTTATTCGCAAATCGGACTATCCATTCAATTCTCGACCCAGAATTGGCGGCCAGGTGGTGCTCAACTTCCACTTTCGATTCGCTATTTTAGTTTCGATTTGGTTTTTTGATTGATTAAAAATTGATAAAAGTTGATTTTTATTTTGGTTTCGATTTGGTGAGTGGTTTGATGATGGTATGAGACACAATTCCTGGTAAGTTATTAATTTAGAGGATGGGCTCTTTTGGTTTCGATTTGGCAGTTGGTTTGATGATGGTATGAGATAAAATTCCTGGTAAATTATTAATTTAGATGATGAACACCGATGTAAAATATGAAAATAAATATTTTTTAAACAGTTAGTATTGTGGTTATTCATTGTTAAACAGTTAGTATTGTGGTTATTCATTGTATGAGAATAAATATTTCTTAAACAGTTAGTATTGTGGTTATTCATTGTGAGGTTGACTAATGGTCGGATCTCACAAAGCAAGAACAAATTATTATATTTTACATATAGTTAATACTTCAAATAGTGCAAGAAATTCATGGAACTATTATTCGCACTAATCGAGGCCTACCCGTATTTATTTTCTGCAAAAATGTTTATGTATAGTGATATTGTGTGTATGTATATATACACACAACATAAGGTGTGTGTATGTATATATACATACACACACCTTATGTTATATTGTAATTGAAATGTTTAAAAATTTCAAAAAATGTTATCTAGAATAGAATTGCTATTAACTCATTGTAAGTCTTTTTATTTGTGTATTATACTGAGGATGACCTATACTTGGATCAAAAACATTTTACATTAAATAAAAATTTTTAAGTGCTTTTTTTTTTTTTTACATTTGGTATCTACATTGAGAAACAGAATGGATTCTTGTGTATCTGATTTAATCATTCTATCATTGTGTCAGTGATGGATTGTTAAGATAAAAAGACTTTATTTAATCTGTTTAAAAAATTGATTTGCACAGATCAGATTTTACAATTCTTACTAGAGAGTAAACCAACCATGTTTATCTGATTACTATATATAGAATTATGTTATTGCATTAGAATAGCTCAGGAAACTAAGAAGAAATATTTTTTGTTTGTGATTATGAATGCAAGAAGATTTCTTTTGCTAAATGAAGTTACTTTCTTTATACTGCTTTTATCCGTGAACTATAGAAAAACATCCAATGTTAACACTAATAGCAGTCAGTTTAATCTTATGCGCTGATGATGGTTAGTAAAATAACTGAAAGTAATTCTAATTGATTTGTTTAGATCTGAATTTATTTCAGAATCATTTTCCAACTGCTATTAGTGCTAAGATTGAACGTTTTTTTTTTTTTTTTTTTTGTATGATTCCTTTTGCATCCATTCACACCTTTGAATTTTTTTTTTTTTTTTTTTTCTGTATGATTCCTTTTGCATCCATTCACACCTCTTTTGATTTTTATTTTATACAAATAATAATGAAGTTTCTGTAAACTTCAAAAAATGTTTTATTGTGAAAAATGTATTCATGTATTTATGATTACATTTATTATGATAAATATTTGATGAAAATTATAAAATCTTTAAAGAACAATAAATCCATATTTATTTTTTTATATCTTTAATGCATTAGGTTTCAATTTCATAATTGTTTGACATAACATTCAGAAATTTAAAGGCTGCTTTGAAAAGAATTTATCTTTGAATAAATGGAATTTTCACATTTTCATTCATTTTCTGTCAGAATAAATTCATCAGCTGATTCTAAATTTGTAAAAAAATTTTTTTTTTATAAATCAATAAATAATTAAAATTTATCTTTTTAAAATTTATTTAGACTGATGATTTACAAAGAAAAGCAGATCAAAATAGTAATAATGCCTTTACTGCTCGAGAAGAATTATATAGTTTTAAAAGTAAACTAGAAAGTTTATCATCAAAAGTGAATGACTTGGAATCACAGGTTTGTTTAAAAATGATTTAGTATTTTTAGTGATACAAATATTTATTTTCTTTTATTTGACTTATGCTTAGATATATATTTAAGTTTAAACCACAGTTGTAAATGATTAAATTTTATATAAATACTCTTAAAAATAATATTGCACAAACTAACAATTTCTTTATATAAATTGCAAATGACATATGGCAGTTTTCATATTATAAATTTGCACCTAAATATTCATCTAAATTTTCAGGTAATACTGATAGTTTTTAATTTATGATAAGGTTTAGTTTTGAACATCTTCATCAAAAGTCCTGAATAATCATAAGTCATAAATTTCCAAAATTTATGGATGAATATGAATGTTTATCACAACATTATACATTATTTTAATAAATATAAAGAGCACAAAATTACAAAAACCTGACATAAAAAAGGGTTGCTTCACTATACATTATTTTAATAAATATAAAGAGCACAAAATTACAAAAACCTGACATAAAAAAAGGTTGCTTTATTTATATATACAGACTTGTTATAATGATATTGCACTTGTTAAATAATTAACGAATTAATTAAAGATGTAAGCAGCTTTCGATACAGTATTAAATATTTACAAAATATCATACACCAAAAAATGCTTGCTCATTATATAGGAAATTTAAAGCGAAATAAAAAAATACACAGTTTAATCAGTTGTAATGTTGAGAAAATGAACTTTCCAGAAATATAAAAATGGGTAAAAGCACATCCGTACCTCTTCTTGTATCTGTTCTACTATACAAATATGACATCACTGCAATTAATTCAGGTCTTGTTACTGTAGTAACAAGACCTGAATAAAAAACAACAAAGAAAAATTATTTCGATGATATTTTAATATTGACCGATTTATGGTTAAGGATGATGATGATGATAATAATAATAATAATAATAATAATGAAAACATAGATAAAAATGTAAACAAAACGAAATAAAATATGAAACTTGCAATGTGAATTGAATGTCACGAGGAGGAGTTAATTTTCATTCGGGTTAGATCTTCATTGGCTGATTTTGTGTCGTCTGTAGCCAACAATAGTTCGGTTTTTAGTTTATCTCCTAATTTAAAATGCAGTATGAATTAATGCATATCAAAAGAATAGTCGAAGATTTTCAAAATCGTAATCTGATTGATTACCTTAGAGGCATTGCATACAAATTCCAGTTTTAAACAATAATAATATGCATTTATATTAAAACAAAATAAATTAGAATTATTAAAAACTTGGTGTATTATTTACATTTTGTAGCCTATTCATTATCTACAGGGGGCGAAATGTGTTGGGGATGAAATTGGGAGGCGAAATCTTAGGGGCAAAATGTGGGATGTGAAATGCAAGAGGCCATTTTTCCAAATCCCTGATTAAGTTACTATGGTTATAGTTTTAAATTCATTTATCTGTTCTAAAATTGATGAGAGCTTAAAATAAAGCCAAAAACACTAAGTATTTCATAGTTTATTTGAGCATTTAAGTATGTAATATTCTTTCCCTGAGTTAGAACTATTTTGAACTTGATTTTCATAGTAAGAAGTATAGTAGTAATAATGAATTGTTATATAGTATTATTTCCTGCTATTTTGCAAGGGATTACTTGTGTATATACGATAAGTTTGTTTTCTGTGATGCAAAAAAAAGAATATAAAATGTATATCATTATTTTTTAAATATTTTTTGGAATGAATAATCATTGATATTTTAATGTAAATGGAAATTTAATAATTTATAAAATACTTATTTAATTTTTGTATTTGGATAACAATTATTATTTGTATACATAAATTAAACAAATATATTTTGTTTTATTATTTGTAAATTTTCTATTTAATTTCTGTTCTTCTGATGAAGTCTTAAAACAAAAAAATTTGATCAAAATTTCTTTTTCTGTCTTCTGTGTTTAACAGATACAAATAGCATGTATCATTTGTATTTTACAATTGTAAAAGCTTTAAAATTTTGCATATTTAAAAAATATTTTATAAATATATAATTTTTTCATAGAATGCCAAGCTTCAAAGTAGAGTACGTGATCTTCAATTATTATTAGAACAAGAACAAGATTGGCATCAATCATCAATGCAAGCAAAAGAAGATGAAATTAAAAAATTAAGAGAACAAATGGAAAAACAGATTACTGAATATCAAGATTTATTAGATATTAAAGTGGCCTTAGATTTGGAAATTACTGCTTATAGAAAATTATTAGAAGGTGAAGAATCTAGGTATGGTTATAATTTAAAATTAAATGAAAATAATAAAATAATGACAATTTATAATTAAACATATTTTTAAATCAATGAATATTATGAAAAAAAAAAATGTAATCAGTCTGGAGTTTTACAAAATTTCATTTATTATAAAGATATGTATAATAAAGTCTAGTACAAGTAGTTCTCAGTTTAACACCATGAAAAAATCATATGTAAAACTGTATAGTCTGCTATGGCATATCATGCAGACTATTTACAATTTTAGAGGAAACTTGTGGTGACCCATCTGCTGTAATATCCATTAGCATCAAGCAGTGACTTTGAGATTTATTCAAACTGCTAATTAGGGTAATGTTTATCAAGTAAAAATTTACCTTATCAGTATAACAGCTGTGAATGTTGCCTTACTTCACCATCCTGAAATTTGTCTACTTTTTTTCCTGTTCATTGTTGTTGCATATTTGCATACTGCACAATTGGTACCAAATATAACATGTGGGCCAGAACATAATACAATGTATAGATAGTACTATAGGTTAGAAACTGCCAAGTCATAAACTGTGCTACAGGCCAGCACAAGTCATGTTTATGTTCAAAAACAAGCCAGAATTTTCAGATTGACTGATTTATGTTTTTATCCTTTTTTATGAATTTCCACTGTAACTTGCTAGTCTTTATGCAAAAAACATTATTGGGAGAAATCCATTTATTTTTTGACTTTGACTGAAAGTAGAACAAAATTCAAAAAGGAACTTCAAAAAATTTGTTTGATAGATCTTTGTAAATTTCGTGATATAAAACTAAAAACATTTAGCTTTATACTATGAAAGTTAAAAGATCTGTCAAGCAAAATTAAATAAACCCAAATTATTGATTTTTTTAAACAGATCAGAAGATACATGAAATCTAGATGCTGCAGAAGAAAGTTCAGAAGATAAAGTCATCAGAACAGTGAATAAAGCAGAGCACATTTATCATCAATTTTATTTGTTGTAGTTGACATTCTTATAACTTATTTAATATTTACATAAACTTAATAATTGTAGTTATATTCATTCCTGCTTTAAATATTTAAATTTGTAAAGAATTCTACAAGAGAAAACATTCTTGTTTGAATGTACATTATTGACATATACAGTGATATCTTGGTTCACGAACACAATCCGTTCCTTGACTTTGTTCGTGATCCGAAAAGTTTAATGAATAATTTTTCCCAATTGCAATTAATGTAAATCCCCTAATACGTTTTTGTTCAATTTTTCCCATTGCAATTAATGTAAATCCAAATAATACGTTTTTTCCATCCGAGTCAATTTTTCCCATTGCAATTAATGTAAATCCAAATAATACGTTTTTTCCCTAGAAAAAATTTTTAACATGTTATGGCTTTATGTGTGGAAATTATCCTAGAAAAAAATTTTAACATGTTATGGCTTTATGTGTGGAAATAATTCAAAAAGGAAATAAATATAACAGTAATATTAGAAGAAAGCATGTTTAATGAAAGGAAATAAATATAACAATAATATTAGAAGAAAGCATGTTTAACATCTCCTAGGAAAATTTTAACATGTTATGGCTTTATGTGTGGAAATAATACAGAGACGTTTTTTTATCCTAGAAAAAAAATTTAACATGTTATGGCTTTATGTGTAAATAAATATAACAGTAATATTAGAAGAAAGCATGTTTAACACCACCACCAAATAAATATAACAGTAATATTAGAAGAAAGCATGTTTAACACCACTTTTAACAGTAATATTAGAAGAAAGCATGTTTAATACCACCTTCACTAACACACAACAGTAATATTAGAAGAAAGCATGTTTAACATCACCTTCACTAACACTCCAGTAATATTAGAAAAAAGCATGTTTAACACCACCTTCACTAACACTTAATAATATTAGAAGAAAGCATGTTTAACACCACCTTCACTAACACTTTTTTGGGAGTAAAGTCCCAGGAAAAAAAATGCAAAACGAGACAAAGTCGGTCGTCATGCGCAGTAGGCTCTCACCGACTTAGCCAAGGAATGCGCATGCGCCATGGAAGCAGGCGCGCAAACGAACCAAATACGACTTCCGAAGAGTTTCTGGTAGAATGAATGCATAGCGTAGTCCTTATGGAAGTAGCCTACGGAAGGAGAGGACCTGGCTTCGAGTCCCATGGAAGACACAACAGAATTTATCAGATGACAAAAATTGGTTGCTAGGCTGAGGAAAAAAGGAGGAAGGCAATAGAGGAGAGTAGGAGATAGAACGAAAACGCGAGGAAAACCCCCCCTATAAAGAGGAACAAAAACAGGGAGAAAGGAGTAAACATTTTGCCTCCCGCCAGATGGCGGCGCGCGCTCTCGGCGAGCAGGCCAGGAGCGACAAGGTACGCCTAGTTTTATCGAACCTTACCGGTAATCACGTCTGTTTACCGCCATTTTCTTCTAATACTGAGTTTGCGCAATGGTGGTGAAATGCGATGTACAAATAGTTTCATTGGTTGGAATGAGATTGACGTTATGTATATGCGTATTCTAAGCATCATGGGAAAATGATAACGTTGCGTGAGAGAGAATGATTGGAGCATGGTAGAAGAAAACATGGTATGCTTATGCGCATGTCTGACGTACGCCGTGATGTCATCTTGGATGAGAAAACAGTATCTCCCGTTTGTATCCGTGTTAATGTTTACCTTCTTAGTCTCAGTCTATTGCCATTAATTGTTGGAAAATTTAATAAAGGAGGAGATTTGTTATTGGCTTTCATCAGGCAAATAACGAGGATGGCAGTTTATAGAAGGGCAGCTTAAAGAGGTTTGACTGTAATTATATACAAGAATACCTCGATCATCACAGTTTACAATTTGATACCAAAATTCCAATTATTGCACTCAAAATTTGAATTATTATGGCCTTCGAGATATAACCCACTATATATGCAACCAGAATTACATTTTCTCTCCGGGTCTTTAGCACTTTTTTTTTATCCGATGGTGTTTGCTCACCATTCATCAGTAACTGTCCACATTTACATGTAGTACCTGTGGACAGGGCTGGCTTAACCAGTAAGCAGATGACACACCACATTGTAGTGTCAAAATTATCATTTTCTGAATATCATTACTCAGCAATAATGTGTATTGCTGAGTAGATGTTACAAGAAAGCTGCATCGGGTGCCAAGACCTCTAGAGCTATTTAACATAAAGGAGGAGATTTGTCATTGGCTTTCATCAGGTAAATAACGAGGGTGGCGGCTTAAAGAGGCTTTACTGCCGCCACCCTCGCTACACCTTTTATAGAGGGGCGGCTTAAAGAGGCTTTACTGTATTTTCAATCAAATTTTATTTAAAACGCTTAATTTATATACTGAAAATGTGATAAATTATTCATAGAAGATTCGATCAGAAAGATTCAATTGAATGATTCATTGTTAATTTAATGAAAGCAAATCAATTACATTTTGAATCATCTCAACTTAGCTGATACAATCACTTCCAACATCGAGATTTGTTTAATATACAGTACATGTCACTCTATGGAATTAGTATATTAATACTAAATTACACGGTGAAATGTGCCTTTAAATAAACGATTTGGGTCTTTAAACAGCGTTCTTTAATCAACCGTGATCCTACATTCTATTAAAATCTGATTTTGGGAGATGATGAGAGACGTTGAATAATCCATTTTATTTTAAATATATTTTAACTGTAATTACATTCAATAATATGTTCTTAGAAGGACTGTCAACACAGATTATTAATACAAATGGGACACTTAGCTAAAACGGAAATTTCAGTACCACAGCGCCTTCTCAGTTAGGTGATTTAGTGTATTTTAAAACTTGTAAAACTTTTATAATTTTCAAGGCATTGACCAGTATTAATTACAATGAATGCTAAAATAAACAAGGTAATATCAAGTCTATATCAAGAAGAAATGTAATGATCAGTTTAGAAGATTAGCATGCTTAACATATTTCTTTTTTCCTGAAAAATCCATTTCTTGAAAAATCCTTGCAATGATCATCCATTTTACATGCATTATTTATCCTGATTATCGCGGATTCAATTATTGCGGTTTTTCATAACAACAATAACCGCGATAATCGAGGTATTCCTGAAATTTTACTTAAAATTTTAATTTTTAAGTAAAATTATATAATTTTCTATTTTTGATACTTAGTAATCAAAAATATTTTATATTGTTTGAAAGGTAATTTATCAAAATTACTTTTTGATAATTTATCTTTCAAACAAATTATAATAGTGAATATATTAAGAATATAAATGCTATATATAATTAATTAAAAAATTAAACTTACTAAAACTGAATATATATGAAGACAGCGATATACAGGAGAAAAATCAACTTTATCTTGAGCACTTTCTCCTCTGTCATAATTTGAGCTATCTGCTTCTGGTTCTAATTCTACTTCAACTTCTCCTGTAAAAGGATTTGGTGGTGGAGGTGCTTTGCGTTTCTTTTTCCTCCTTATAAGAACTACTTCTATATTCTGTTGTTCAGCAGTCTGCAGTTTAACATATGATTTTCATTATATTAGCATATGAAAGAATAAAGTTTTACACATTGAGACCTGAAAATTAATATTACATTTAACATAACCATTCTTACCTGTATGTGACATTATTATTATGTTTTGAGACAATTCAATTTTTGATTATTTACTTTGTTTATAAAGATTATTGTAATATATATTTGTAAAATCTTATAAATAACAATTTATTACATTTAATTCTATCAGCAGCATTAATAAATTTGATAAACTAGAAAATCTATTTAAAATTATGACAACTAAAACTAATATGGAGTTTGTGTTTTTTTGTTTTTTCCACTATTAATATTTTATAAACTGAATATCCTTGTATAAAATTTATTAAACAAAACATGCTAATTCTTTAATAATTAATTATAAAAATCTCAATATTTATGAAAATTTAAAACATTATTTCTGATGGCATACATTTTTGAAAGATACAACAAAACTCATTTACATTATATTTCAATAAATTATAGAAATATTTATGATATTTAAAATTTTTAACTGTCTGTAAATAATCTCTGGTTTATTAACACAAATAGTTCTTGAATTAGTGGATTTCATTTTAAAATATTTCACTTTCCTCAATTTTATAATTATGTTACCAACTAATAATTTATTTTAAATATATTTTAACTGTAATTACATTCAATAATATGTTCTTAGAAGGACTGTCAGCACAGATTATTAATACAGATGGGACACTTAGCTAAAACGGAAATTTCAGTACCACAGCGCCTTCTCAGTTAGGTGATTTAGTGTATTTTAAAACTTGTAAAACTTTTATAATTTTCAAGGCATTGACCAGTATTAATATTTCCAAAATCATTTAAATAATAAAGGAGTTTGTTATTTTAAAATATTCAACTATATTGAATAAAAATATTACGTAGTAATCTGTTTTTAAGCAGCTTTGGTTGTTTTCTAATAGCCATCTTGTTTTCTTAAGACATTTGATCGTAGCTCGTGGATCGAAGTTTGCGTTAGTTATTTATAAAAGATATTTAGTGTAGATTGGAATTTATGGTCCATATCCTCACGTTTCTAGTAGCCATCTTGTTTTCTTAAGACGTTTGATCGTAGCTCGTGGATCGAAGTTTGCGTTAGTTATTTATAAAAGGTATTTAGTGTAGATTGGAATTTATGGTCCATATCCTTCATATAAACAGGAAGAAGATTGGAATTTATAATATTATACAACATATTTTCTGTTGTGAGAGAGAACTCATCCACTTAGGCTTAGTAAATATACTGTATATCAGTAGGCGCATTCGGCAATTCAGATCAATCTGACTAAATATCTGAATAAATCACGTGACTTCTGAGTTTCGTCTGACTCATCTGACTTGGCATTTGCCGAATGCATCAATATGGCAGAAGAAGTGATAAATTTATACAAGTTATTACACATATTACAATGCTTTACATGCATAGCAATATCTAATTAAAAAAATTTACACTGGATTACTGACTTTGCCAATTTTCTTTGCCACATTTCTCACTGCTCTAAAGTCTCTTAATGCCTCGGGTATCATGGTGTAGTTATCTACTTGGGCACTATGTTGTTCGCCTATGCTGCGGTCCCCTTGGGGTGGATCTTCTTCTAGATTGGCATTACTTCTCCTTTTGAATTCTTTTAGTATCTTATTAACAAGGGCATGCTTGTATCCATTGTTCCTTGCTATTGTTTTAATGGTGTTTATCTCCGTTCTGAACAAGTCTTCTTCATTACAATGTGTGAGCACCCTGGCTACTAACGATCTTATGATGGCACAAAAGAGCAGCAATAAGATCATTAGTAGCCAGGGCTCTCATGCATTGTAATGAAGAAGACTTGTTCAGAATGGAGATAAACACCATTAAAACAATAGCAAGGAACCATGGATACAAGCACGCCCTTGTTAATAAGATATAAAAAAACTCAAAAGGAGAAGTAATGCCAATCTAGAAGAAGATCTACCCCAAGGGGACTGCAGCATAGGCGAACAAATAGCGCCCAAGTAGATAACTACACCGTGATACCCGAGGCATTAAGAGACTTTAGAGCAGTGAGAAATGTGGCAAAGAAAATTGGCAGGAAAGCCGCATTTAAGAGGCCACCTACAATTTTCAACCTGCTCAGAAACGTTAAAGACCTTATTAACCATGACGCGAAGACAGGCGTGTACAACATCCCGCTGCGAAACTTAGACGAAGGCACTGATGAATTATTCATAGGCGCAACTCGCAGGAATCTGAAAGAAAGGCTAGTTGAGCACAAGAGGGACATTAAAAATGCCAATTTGACCACAACGTTGGCCAAGAAAGCTTATGAAAATAATATAAAAGGCACTGATGAATTATTCATAGGCGCAACTCGCAGGAATCTGAAAGAAAGGCTAGTCGAGCACAAGAGGGACATTAAAAATGCCAATTTGACCACAGCGTTGGCCAAGAAAGCTTATGAAAATAATGTAAGTATAAATTGGCAGGAAAGCAGAGTGACCAAACAGATTAGCAACATCAACGAGCTTTATAATGAAAATAATATAAGTATAAATTGGCAGGAAAGCAGAGTGGCCAAGCAGATTAGCAACATTGATGAGCTTTACGCAGCCGAAACCATCCAGATATACAAAGGTAAGCCCAACGCGGTAATTATTAATGATAGGCAAGTTGATAGTATGCAGAAGCCATGGAGATATCTGCTAAACCCGAACGTGTAATTCTATAAAATAACTGACTAGAGAGAAATAGTGCCTATGAAACAAAACTGCAAGAAAAGCCGGAAGAGTTTCTATTTATGTGTGCAGAAGCCATGGAGATACCTGCTGAAACCGAACGTGTGATTCTATAAAATAACTGATTAGAGAGAAATAGTGCCTATGAAACAGGACTGCAAGAAAAGCCGGAAGAGTTTCTATTTATGTATTTTCACTTTTATTGTTATTGTTACTTTTAGTGTTATTTTTAATTATTTATTTCCTTTCTATGTTTATTCTGTATATTTTTATCCAAAATTTTTTGCATATACTCTTGTCATGAACGGGTTTTCCGCCCGAACGTGACCCAGGATCGGGACCCGCGCCCCAACCACCTTTGGCTCCGCACTTAACTCGATGTTAATATTAATGTCGTGCGATTCGAACCATTTGGTAAAATGAGAGAATTCAAAACCAATATGCTCCATAATTAAACATGTTTGTAAAAAGAACATTCGAACTTTTGTGAGAGCTGATGATGGCACTTATGCCAAAAGTGTTTTTTATTGTTAAACAATCAAAGAAGAACTTACAATGTATTATTAGTAGCAATTTAAAATGACAACTGGTCTTCTCGAAAATAATCTTTAAAAACCTTTCTACTTGGTGATTCTTAATAATCAGATTTCTCCTGTTGCCGTCAATCTCTTCAACACAAAACACCAGTACAACAGTCCACAACAAAATGGTGTTAACCATGGTAGAAGAAAACATGGTATGCTTATGCGCATGTCTGACGTACACCGTGACGTCATCTTGGATGAAAACACAGTATCTCCCGTTTGTGTCCGTGTTAATGTTTACCTTCTGAGTCTTGGTCTATTGCCATTAATTGTTGGAAAATTTAATTATAAGTTTTATCTACAATGAGACAAGTATAATGTATTCATCCTTTAGTCCAATAAAAGTACATTTTTTGCAGAAAATTATCAAATGACAACTTCAATGAGAACTGTGCCGATCAGCATACATTTTTTCTTATGGAAAAAAAAACAAATATTTAGCTTCCACCCCTTTATTTTTCTGGAGGGGAAATAAGGGCTATGCCCTTATCCCCTTCATCGACATCCAATCAACTCTATAAAGGGCTTAATTAGCTGCCCATATAACCCAACAGGATGGTAGAATTTAAAGTAGTAATAAATCTTGTGAATTTTTTTTAATTTTTTATGTAATACGATTCTGCTAGGCCTAACGATGATACATCTTTATTTAATATAATAAAAATAAAAAGGAATTGGTGTCAAACTTAGGTAACAAAAGTTTATCAATAATGACGAACCAGTGTCTTCCATTCATATGTGACTAACTTATAATTTCAAAGTTAGGGCTAATTTTTTTTTTGAGTTAGATGAGACATTACACTTTATTGAGATTTTATTTATTGTATTTTCTTAATTCACTATACAGTTGTTGGATGCAGTTGTCACAGTATTTTCTTACGGAAAAAAAAAAAAACAAATATTTAGCTTCCACCCCTTTATTTTTCTGGAGGGTAAATAAGGGCTATGCCATAATTCCCATTCGTCGACATCCAATTAACTCTATAAAGGGCTTAATTAGCTGCCCATATAACCCAACAGGATGGTGGAATTTAAAGTAATAATAAATCTTGTGAATTTTTTTTTTTTAAGTTTTTATGTAATACGATTCTGCTAGGCCTAACGATGATATATCTTTATTTAATATAATAGAAATAAAAAGGAATTTGTGTCAAACTTAGGTAACTTAAAACTTTATCAATAATGACGAACCAGTGTATTCCATGCATATGTGACTAACTTATAATTTTAAAGTTAGTGCTAATTTTTTTTTTTGAGTTAGATGAGATATTACACTTTATTGAGATTTTATTTATTGTACTTTCTTAATTCACTATACAGTTGTTGGATGCAGGATACTGCACCCCAAGATGAATACTGTGACAACTCAAAAAATATTGATTTGCAGGCGTGAAGATAAAGCCAGATATCAATATCATTGAAATGAGAGAGAGGTTTTCAATTACAATTGATATCAAAACATTTTTATGCCCAAATATTTCACTTCCTTAGGCATACCGCCTGTATACTTAACTCAAACTGACAAGTGAGCAGTTTTGAGTTGTGATAGTATCAGTGACGTAACCAGCAGTTTTTTTGGGTGGGCCAAGGGTGGTCCACACCGATGTGAAAGAACATTATCCCGTATGCGCTTTATTAAATCGTATTTACGTAACAGAATGCTTGATGATCGGTTAAGCAATTTAGCAATCATGTTCATCGAGAGAAAAATTGCGAAAGCTCTCGATTTGGACAAAGTAATCGATCGTTTTGCATCATTAATTAAAAATCACCGCATAATTTTGTATTGAGCTGATATC
>AYEL01028982.1:0-14028 GCA_000484575.1 Olivierus martensii | reverse complement strand
ATACCTACAGACATGAAACGTGCCAGACAGGTAGCGTTCTCATATTGCTAGCGTGCTAGACAGACAATGTTCCGCCATCTGTCAACTGAAGACTTGGCTGTGATTGCCTTATCATTGGAAGATGAAGATCACGAAAGAAGCAAAAAAGCCATTCACGAAATTTCTTTCCAGGCAGCATCCTTTTTATAATTGTCACTGTATCTCTTGTCACATTGATCATATAAAAATGTATACTCTTTTACAAATTCAATTAATTTTTCGTTATCCATTGCTACTTTCGTGTCTGATCAGTTCGGAATGCACATTCATACATGTGCTGAACCAACCGTACAAACACGTGCAGACACGTTCCAGCACAGACAAATATTCTCCTTGAGAATGTCTTACGGGCACGGAACGTGTCTGTACGCGTCGGTGCTGATTCATTACGCTAAATATGAAAGGGTTCATAGGAAATACCCTAAGGAATATTTGTCGTGCCTGATACGCTACGTGTCTGATACGTTTAGTGTCTGATGATGTGAACGGACCTTTACAGAAATAAATTTCGTTTCATTCCGTTTTCCGGCCCTCGAGTCCTCTCCTTGTTAGATATAATCAATTGTTGATTATAAAGAAAGTATAAGTTGAATATTTTATTTATGCTTCGCTGATATATATATACACACATACCATATTATTTATTTTTATTATCTTTAAAAAGAAATGAATGAAATAATGAAACTTTAACATGTATCGTTTATTTAGATGTTAGCTATGCCACTTCAAGTAAAAATTGGCATTCAAATCAATATGAATGTAAAAGTTGATAAAAGACTGAAGTAAGTATTATTATTATTATTATTTTATTTCAATTTTTCATAATATTTAACGGAAATTCTTTCAAAAATAGGATACTTGCTAAAATGAAAAATATGATGATGCCTATTGTATGGATCAATGTTGTAAGTGCAGTTCTTACATAGTGTATAATGCTTTTTAATTTTTTTATAGAACATATATAAAGTAATTAGTAGATAAGTCATTTTATGAGTTTTAGGATAAATTTAAAATCTAGATGATTAAATTACATAATAATGAGTAATTCATTTTCTTTTATATCGATTATAATTTATACTGAAACTGCTTTTAAAATAAACGAAAACATTTTAACAGTTTTATTTACATTATGGTTAAAAGATTTCGCTAAAGTATCCAATATTTGAAACTATCATAATAATAAAAAATGATCATTTATTGTATATGATTACTTATTCTTAAGAGAACTTCTAAAATAAAATAATAATTTTTACTAATAAAATATTTAAAGTGAAGTTTTTCTTGTAAAATTATAAAATTTTCCGGCAATTGTAACTACTAGAAAAATTTTATCAGCATTTGTCAATCTGCTATCAATAAGGTAACATATACAATATATATTATTATATAGAAAATTACCTGAAGTGAGATTTAAAAATTTATTAATAATCAATATTTAATCATTTTAAAAAATTGCAAAAACTTTTAAGAAATTGCTGTATATCTATTACCTTGGAAGATAAAAGTTCAATTCCGATCCCACATCTCCAGTTTTCAGGAGGGGTTCGGCTGTTAACCCCATCCTTCAAATTTCTGAACTCCATCATTGGCATTGATCACCCTATAATGAACTCTAAAAGTATCCGCTAATAGAATCCCAAGTTTGATATGGCAGCTTAAAACCTAACTTAACCTAACCTGTATCTACTAGATACAGATGTTGTTAGATAAAAAGAGAAACTTAAAGTTAAATCTCTTTTGTAAGATCCAAATGAAGAATGTCAGCCGAATAAGCGCTAAAAGAATTATTACTTTTCGAATAACTTAGTAGGCTATTTATTATCATTTTAATATAGATTAAAATATTTATGGTAAATCTAGTTTACAATAAGATTAAATAGCATAAATAAAAACATTAAAATTTCTGTACGAATGTTTTAGGTTAATTCCTTTCGAAATAAAGTTGAAAGAATTTAGATCTTTTATATAGAGAAGCTAGATTGAAATTTTGACTTTTTAACAGAATTTGAAGTTCATCTCTTTTTCAGTTTCCAGTATTGTGATCATAAAATATACAAATGTTGTAAATCAATCTGAAGCGTGTTTTAGAACAAAATGATTAGAAGTCTACGGTATTATCTTTAGACTTCTCATTAATACGCTTCAAATATATTTAAAAAATTTCGTCATGGCATAAGCACTAAAGCTTGGTTGTCCAACTTTTTGGCTTCCTTGAGCCACATTTGAAGGAAAAAAAATGTCTCGGGCCGCACATATAATACAACGATAACTGTTAAGTAAAAAAGTAAAAAGAAATAATGTACAGTATATGATATCCACCATGAAAAATAAGCAAAGATGATGAACATTAATAATCTTTGACTTCTTTTCGTTCAGAAATTTTTTTAAATCATTGAATAGGTCAAGAAGTAATCACTGAATAAGAAATATTTTAGAAAATGGAAATAGGAAATGTAGATAGGTATTTTAAGTAATAAAAATCTCAATTTTTTAATAACGTTTGTGATTTTATGTTGGGCCGCATTCATTAGAGCGGTGGGCCGCGGGTTGGACAACCCTGATCTGAACCATCTAATGATCAATTGTAAATACCAACATAATAGGAAATGTAGATAGGTATTTTAAGTAATAAAAATCTCAATTTTTTAATAACGTTTGCGATTTTATGTTGGGCCGCATTCATTACAGCTGTGGGCCGCGGGTTGGACAACCCTGATCTGAACCATCTAATGATTAATTGTAAATACCATCACTTTCTACATAATTTTATATAGTTATAATAAAGCATTAATTAATTATAACTGTGTTAACTTTGATTTTTAAATTAGAAAACAATATACTTTTAATACATTTAATAGACAGCCGGAATAATGGGTACTGGACATGAATGGGCAGTGTATTTGTTAATGAGGGGACCCGTTTATATGGCAAGAACTACAGGTATATGTGTCACAGGTTTTGGATTACTGAGACTTAGTAGAGCTTTCCTCTTCCCATTGAAAAAGGTAAATTTTTTGTCTCATATCTAATTTCTTTTATCGCATGTTTAATTTATGATAGTTATAACTAGAATTATTTTATGTGATATTAATAAGTATTTAATTACTCAGCCTATATAATATTTAATTATGTCTAAAATGCACATAACTAGTTGAAAGATGTCATCATAAATGATATTATAGTTATTTGAAAGGATTTATATTTTTATTTTACAATAATGATCTTATGTACACTCATCCCTCGATTTACACGGTAGATACATTCCTAGAAAAATCGTGCAAACCGAAACTGTGTCAAACCGCAGAATTCATACAAAATAGAAGGATATGTTCAATTAAATTGTAAACCATGAGAATTCATACAAAATAGAAGGATATGTTCAATTAAACTGTAAACTGTGTAAATCTTCTAATAGAAGGATATGTTCAATTAAACTGTAAACCGTGTAAATCAATCTATAGAAGGTAATGAAAAGTCGAGGATATGTTTTTTATAACCGTGTAAAATGAGATAAGGTTTAAAGGGAAAAGAGGGGATTGGTTCAGGTTTAAAGGAAAAAAAGGGGATTGGTTCATTAATTTTTAGAGAAAATTTAATGATTATACTTTTTCAATTTATTTTTGAAAATGAAAACATAAACATTAATTAACACCGAATACGGTACAAAAAAATTAACAATATTCCGTACAAATAAAAACAATAAAAGAATTCAAACATAAATAATCTTCATAACAGAATGTAGGACTAGAATGTAGAAAAATTGTATAAATAGGCGAGCTGCAAGTCTGAATTGAGTTTAGCTGAACTGCGAGACTTAAACAGTAAAAGTTAATAGTGAGCGATAAATTGTGAAAGCGAAAGTGGACTAAGAAGAACTGTGAGTTATTCTGAATTAAAGACGTAAATTAGTGTTGTATGAGATAATTATCGGATTTTGTATTGAATTTAGTTATAGTGAAAGAAGATTATTTTGTTTTGTGTGTAAATAAATTGGACTATACGAAATATAGCTGTATTCACTCTTTATTAATCTCTACGAACTCGTAAATCCACAAAACGTGACAATATGATACTCTTTTAATTTATAAATGGCATATTGCAAAACAATCAAATTAAAACCAAAAATTTTTTTTTGTTTTTATTTAAAAACCGTGTAAATTGAGTACCGTGCAAATCGAGGGATAAGTGTATTTACTAAATTTTTTTTGTTTTCATTTAAAAACCGTGTAAATTGAGTACCGTGCAAATCGAGGGATAAGTTTATTTACATTTTTTTATTTGTTATCTATCAGTTCGTTGTAAAATATCTCAAGAACATAAAATTGAAATTTTAATTCATTATTCCTTTTTATCAAAGATATATAAGTACTGTATTATTTTTGAAATCTTCAGATCTCTTTATAATTTAGCAGACATTCGTCTTTCAAATTTCTGTATTTGTAGCATATGAAACATATTATATTATGCTTATTTATAAGATATATTATATTATTAAAAAAACGAAAAATATAAAGTTTCTTATCATCAAAAATACTTTACCTATGTTTTAATTTAATACAGGTAGGCCTCGATTAGTGCGAGTTCGAATAATGCGATTTAGATTAGTGCGACTTACAAAAATGATACTGTTTTTCAGTTAGTGTGAGCAAATATTCGCGACTTATAAAATTGATACCATTTTTCAGTTAGTGCGAGCAAATATTTGATTAATGCGGTAGGCCTCAATTAGTGCGAGTTCGAATAATGCAATATTCAATTAGTGCAAGGCCTCGATTAGTGCGAGTTCCAATAATGCGATTTCGATTAGTGCGACTTTATGATACCATTTTTCAGTTAGTGCGAGCAAATATTCGATTAATGCGAGCCAGTTAGTGAGAGCAAATATTCAATTAATGCGAGTTGTAAGCATAGACCATCTTACTAACAAAGCTCCGCCTCCTTTTATGATGTCAATTAACAAATTATCTTACTAACAAAGGTCCGTCCCCTTTTATGATGTCAATTAACAAATTAAAGTTATATTCGATTAATGCGAGTTGTAAGCATAGACCAGTCTTACTAACATAGGTCCGTCCCCTTTTATGATGTCAATTAACAAATTAATGTTAATTTTCGTTTAGTCCATCCCCTTTTATGATGTCAATTAACAAATTAATGTTAATTTTCGGTCTTAATGCGAGTTGTAAGCATAGACCAGTTTTACTAACAAAGGTCCATTTTAATGCAAGTTGTAAGCATAGATCAGTCTTACTAACAAAGGTCCATCCCATTTTATGATGTCAATTAACAAATTAATGTTAATTTTCGGTTAGTAAAACCGGACGAGTAGCAGTCCAAGAACAGTTACTTGGCTTTGAAGGGGTGAAACATCAGAAAGTAGGCTTTTTGTTGGCCTACCTGTATATATATATATATACTAATTACATCATGGGGTTGCAACTTCTGATGAAAAATATATTCAGAAATGCAACATTACAGTAATAAAACATTATTATTCAAAAAGAACTTCAATATGTACTCCATTTAAGTTGATTTCCTGCTTGATACATAATATTGTGTGATCAAAGAACATTCAAAACATTTCTTGTGGAATGTCTGTGATATGCTGATTTACGCTTGCTTTTAGGTCATCCATATGCACTGTATTCCTCTCTGATAGACTCGAACTTTCAAATATCTCCTTAGCCAGAAATCATGGATTCAAGTCTGGAGGTTCTGAAGGGAATCTAAAAAAAACTGGAAATTCGAGCAACCATTGATCACAGTAATCTGGTTCAACGTGATTGCAGATTCAGCATGTAATCAAGTTAGATGGACCACATATTGAAGCTCTGTAATTGCTTTTTTGAATAATAAAGTCTTATTATTATAATGATGTATTTCTGAATGTATTTTTCATCCATAAAGGATGAAAAATACATTCAGAAATACATCACCAGATGAAATGGACAAAATGCAAACATGTGCCATATTTTGTCTGGTGAAAATTTGAACTATTTTATTTTACATTGGAAATCACTACCTCAAGATCTAATTAACATATATACCAAGTTTTATTGTGATATGCTGATTAGAACACTCTCCACTGAACTGTGAGTAGGATCAGTTATTTTATAACCACTCTGTATTTTTGGTAACTGGCTGTTCATTTATCCATCCTAAGATCTCGTCCCATAAATACTGGATAAGATGGAATCTACTGTACTAGATTTTATCATTCAGCTTTTGATAGATTTATCAATTACCAATCTAAAAAGACTTAATTATATATGCATGTGAAATGAAGAAAAATATGAAAGGATATTGCATCATTCATTCTATTTATCATTCTAAGTAGCATACTAATGATACAAATCCAATTATTTTGTATTCTTATGAAGTATCTGTTATGGAATATAGTTTGTACTTAAAATCCTAAAAATATTATATGCAATGTGAATAATTTGATTAGTATATAATATTCTGTGTTATAAATCCAATTTGAATATTTCCATGCAGCCATGTAATCTTCTCTAAAACTCTTATGATCAGTTGTTTAATGAATGTTATGAATTTGCATTTTTTTATTGAATTTGTATATACAGGAAAACCTGTGCTAGGTGGTCAGTTTTTGGTGGCTCAGATTGTGGCCACCAGACACAGTTAGCTACAAATTTCTTTATTAACATAAGTTTAAAATACAAAGTTTATGACACAGTTTCATATTCTTAATTAAATTTAAGGAAAGAAATCACTAATTAATGTCTGTTTTTGGGAGTTTTTAATTTAGAATGCTCAGCTGATAAAAGATTTACAGCCCATCTAGCATTTCTGATCAAAATTCAATTTGCTGGCTTTCAAATAGTGCGAGAAATTCGTGGAACCTATTATTCGCACTAATCGAGGCCTACCTGTATGTTATTAATTTTTCTTGATATACTTTTCAAATGCATATAGTTGCATATAGTTTTGTAAATGTCTAAACAAAAAGTCTTAATAATTTATATCTAGACTGGATATTTGATATAAGGATTATATAAAGATTTTATAGATTAATATATTAACTAATTGTTAAAACTAAGTTTTATAAAAATAAAAACTAAGACATTTATTTTAAAGTTAGATTTAATTAATTTTATCACTCGATATACAATTTTTTATATACCTAGTTAGCAATAATTAAAAATACGATACAGTATAAGTAAAATTTTCTGCAAATAAAACAATAACGAAAATAGGAATTAAATGACATTATTTATTTTTTAGCAAGAAATAAATAAAACTTCTTCAACGAAAGTGCATCCAGTTGAAAATAATTCTATAAAGTCTTCAACAAATGTAGAGAAAAAATCTTTTAATTTTAAAGAAAAAATAGGTAAACTTTTTGCTAGAAAAAAAGCAAAAAATAATACAGAAGAAGAAGAAGATGATGATGAAGAAAGAATAGAAGGAGAATAGAAATTATTTGCATACATATTTGCACTCTCGAATTATTTTGTTGAATTTCAATATTCCCAAGAGATGAACAAATTAACTTATATAGGGATAGACAGAAACACTTGACGATTTTCAAATGTCACTTGTGATGTCAAGAGTGTGACAACACTGCCGCGCGCGGTTCTACGTTATTGCCGTCATTTGAGAGGTATTTGGCATATCATGTTTAATTTTTCGCAGTGTGTGTGCACCGTATGTCTTTATAAAATTTTTAGTTTGTCATGAAGCGTTTATGCGTGCATAGCCGTGTTGCTGCCGTGGAGCTTTTTATTCGAGCAGAGTCTATCACAGCGACGCAGCGAGAGTTTCGTAGGAGTTCAATGGACGCAATGCACTGAACATGATTATTCTGTGAATATCGAAATTTATTCTTTTCAAGATGATAACGGCAATACAGTGACAGTAGCCGCCGAATGTTATGTAGACATGCTAAACAACTTCGTATTCCCACGGACCAATGCTATCCTTAATCGAGTGAACTTATGGTTCCAACAAGATGGAGCTACTGCCCATACGGCGCGTGTAGCATGGCTGCTATGTGCATGCGTGTTTCATGGGCACGTTAATGTGTTCACTGGACATTGTTCCACAGACCTTTTACTTTGAGGCTTTTTGAAGGGTGTTGCCTACTTAATCAAACAAACCACGCTGCAAGATCTTAAAAAATGCATTACTCAAGCGGTTGAAAATATCCCACAGGATATGCTGTAGCGAATGATGTCGAGCTTCAGACAGTGAGTGACTTCAGCAATGTGTGCAGTTTAATAAGGACCACTTGAAAGACATTCCTTTTAGTGTTTTCAAGTAGACATATTCCAATGGTCATAGACATGTAAACATTCTATTTGTATCATCTTCGAGTATCATTCTTTGTATATACACCATTTAAGGGTCCTTCAGACAATGTGATGCCGTTTTATTTCATCTAGAAAACCTTCAGGTGTTTCTGCCCATTCCTGTATAATTATTTATTTTATAATTTCTTGCTATTACTTATCATTGTACAGTAATGCATTTAAAAAATTTCATAAATAAATCATTTTAATTATCATCAAAATAAAAATATTCATAATTACACACAATATTTATTCTATTAGATATTTTCATAAAAAATAATTATGAATGAAAATTTGCATAAAAAGGTATTATTTCCAAGAAAATCGGGAAATTTTGATTTTTCTACTTTTTATCTTTGAAAGCACTTCTTGGAAAAAAATTCTTAATTTTATATTCTTATTTACTTTAAATATCTTATTATTTTTATAAATGTAGATAATCCAATAGATACCATAAAAAACCACGAAAACCACTCTTCATCCCCTTTTATGTCGCTAGAACGATTTCCAATTCTCTGCACCATTGATGCATACATCTTATAATTGATCTTTCCTTATAAATTATTGCGAAAATTATGTTTGAATATTTATAATATATTAATAATTATTAATTCAATTGATAATGGATCGGCTATTTGATATCGCTACAGCCTCTCTTTACGTACTATGCTATACTGTGCCATATTTAATAATATATAGATATAAAAAGCACCAAGAATTTTTCAAAATTCTTATAAGTATACAGACAAATCATTCGCGTGATAACAAGAAAGATTAACTAATAAATCAATCAATTATAAATTCTCTAAGCATACCAGTAATTTATGTAAATATTAAGTTTATGGGAAAAATGTAAATTATTTCCTGTTCATTTGAAATAGTGATAGAGAATGAAACACAAGTACAAAAAATATTTTTCTATAATATATAAAACTATTGTAAATACTATTGATGAAGAAATAGAATAGTAAGAAAAAATAATGTCAATATGTACAAAGATAAATCACAATTATTTATTTTTTTAATATTTAATTATAAATCCTTAATCACAGAAGATATAATATTTATTTTAAAATATAATTATGAAGGATATGAATTAATATTTCGATCGTTGATTTTAAATAATTTACAATAATTATTTTAAAAAATGTACATGAAGTTTCTATAAATTCTGGATTTACAAATTATATTTTTGGTGGAATTATGTTAGAAATTAAAGTTTTAAAATGTTTTCTATTAAAAATGTGTATTATTAAAGCATTACTGAAGCAAATCCATTTTCATATAGAAATTATTTTAAAATTAATTCCTATTATAATTTATTCAATCGAAACGGGAAAATATATCTAAATCGACCGCATTTTCATATAGAAATTATTTTAAAATTAATTCCTATTATAATTTATTCAATCGAAACAGAAATGGGAAAATATATCTAAATCGACTGAATAATATTAACTTTTTATATTACTAATACAGCACTTAAAATCAATATATTATCTAAAGTATCTGTTTATGATTCACTATCTGAATAATCTGTAATATGACGCCTCAATTATTTTCTGATGTCAAAATAAAATTCTGTATTAAGTATAGACAATATCATCTATAATTTCGGTTTCAATTATTCTATCATATTTTTGTTTTTAAAAATTCAAAATTTAAAAGAAAATATAACTTTTTTTTTTATCACAAGTGATTAAATATGAAGTTTTAATATTTATTTTACAAAAAAAAATATTGATAAAAATATATAGATTATATTATGTTGCATGAAAATATTGTTATTTGAAATTAAAAGTTTAAATTCTTAATATTGGGGAAGAATACTTAAAATTTATTAAAATTTATTTTTCTAATTTTTTCTTAATGTATTTGTATTTATTGTACAGACAAATAACTTTATTTTCATAAAAAATAGTTTTTTATTTTGATGAATAAAAAATAATTAAAAAATAGAAATGTGTTTTGATAATTTGTGGCGTCATTTTATTCTGTTTATGTACTCTATAGATCAGGGGTCGGCAGCCTTTTTTAATAGAAGGGCATATTTCAGAAATGCGGGAGTTCGGCGGGCATCGTAGCACGCAGTGGCTGGATAGAGTATACGAGGATAATGGGGGCAGAAAATAGTTCACTGTATGCGGCATCAGAATGTCTCTAATACTCGGAAATTGATTCAGCTAGTGTTATATAGATGTTACCAAGATTCAGTTTTCGTCAAAAATTTAATTGTACAATTCGTACAATTGTTAAAATGGCGAAGATAAAGTGCAAAATTGTAAGAATTTTTACTAAAATTATTCATTACAACTACGAGTATGTGTTGTTCAAATTTGAACGGCGGGCACTAAAAAATTGTTCGCGAGCACCGCGTTTCCGACCCCTGCTATAGATTATTGTATCATTGCGTATAAACTTGTAAAAATTAACTTTATCTTCAATTAATGATTTCTGTCTAAATTAATATTGTATAATTAATAAAAGAAATTATAAAATAAGAAATAAATTCATACTAAATAAAATATTTATTAGATTGGAATCTAATAGAATATTTTATCTAAAATATTTCAAAATAATTTTTATCTGTTAAACCAATCTAAGTAATTTTATAAAATTTTATGAAATTTTAAATTTTAATAAATTAATTTAATTGAAATATAGTGCTAGTTAGAATTTACTTTCTTATTGTTAATTTCCCAAATATTTAGAATAATTCAATATAAAGGTATCTCGACTTACGACGGAGTTCCGTTCCAACGTCTCCGTCGTAAGTCAATTCTGACGTAAGGCTTTAAGTCGAGGACTTTTTTAATTCTTGATTTGTTTGTTTTTTGTTTTAATATTTTCGTAAATTAGGTTTCTATTTAACGTAAAACACTTAAACGTAAAGCTTTCCTCGCTTTTTTAATTCTTGATTTGTTTGTTTTTTGTTTTAATATTTTCGTAAATTAGGTTTCTATTTAACTTAAAACACTTAAAAAAAAAGCGAGGAAAGCTTTACGTTTATGTTGGAATTTTCATCAGTAGTATTATTTCTCTTATTGGACATGACAAAATTACGACAAGATACAATTATAAGGCTTTGCTTGCCGACTAATGGCGATTTGCGATGCGTTTACAAAAGCAATATGATATATGTATAAATATGCAAGCAACAAAGTTGAATTAGAGAATTTTTAGTAATAATTTTTGGCCGTCGTAAATCGAGGATTACCTGTATATAATAAATTTTTTATAATGAACTAAAAAAACCATGCTTCTATCCAAATATAATTCAAATTTATTTAAAAAAACAAATGTGCAGACATATCATTTTTTATAAGATTTATAAGTGTTTGTACTAAAAGAGTAAAATTTATGATTTGATATATTAATATAGGCTATTATAAAATAAACAAATTATATATTCAAACTACTGTCTGTATATTATATTTTTTGAGAATTATCAAAGCATAAAATTTTAAGTTCAGTTTAATCGTTACATATAAAACTATGAAAAGATTTTTCATAACAGCATTTATTATATATAATAATTTTGCGACAATCTTTTTCTATTGTTCTTAAAAGTTTGCTTTTTCATATTTTCTATGCTTGTTAATCTCTTTATTTTCTCTGTAAATATCTTCTTTTGCTTGACCATAATTGTTAATAAACATACAAGTATTATTAAATCATATATCATAATATATCAATAGATTATAAAATAACAAAGATAAATTTTCGGCAAGATATTTATTTTCAATGCAATAATAATAATGGTAGTAATAGTATTGGCTTCATTTCTTCTGAGAAGGTTGCTGAAAGAAATATAATATTCTTAATTAAATATATTTAGCACACACTATTTTTTGCAAGCAGTTCATTAATATTTTAAATAATGCTTCATTTCTTCTGAGAAGGTTGCTGAAAGAAATATAATATTCTTAATTAAATATATTTAACACACACTATTTTTTGCAAGCAGTTCATTAATATTTTAAATAATTAATAGCAAAAATAATTTATTCTCAAGAAATTCGAATATATATATTACAATAAGATTACAATTAATTTGTTAATAATTGAGTAGATTGACCATTTCTTACTCAGGCCAATCCAAGACAGTAAAAATAATTCGACCGAAAGTTTAATTTGAACTTGTTTTATTTTTCGTATTTATCTATTTATAAGATTCATTGTTTTATTAATTAACAATAACATTAATACGACAGCACTTCTTAAACTTAATCGTAATATCTAAAAGCCATCCCTTATTGAGAAATAAGGGATTTCTGGATCTAAGGGATATTATGAACTGAAACTGAAGAATATGAATACAATAGTAAAATACTTTTGGTGTGCGTTAGCATTTGACCTGACGATCAACAATATTATCATGTACCCGAACAATGTTACTAAATATGTCAATTTCGTATGCAAATTTCAAAAAATAAAAATATCTTATCTTGAAAATGGGATAGATTTTTTAATTCAGGATATTTACTTATACTAGACAATGTACCAAATATTATAGGATTTTCTGTCCCAAAAAATCTGGAATGAATGGCTATCCCTGGGCCATCCTATAATGTTTAACTACTATATCATCTTTCTCATTCATTTCTCAGGAAGTCTCAGGATCATATGGTAAACAGAGAATATATTTTTCTTGTATAAGATATACTGTACAGTTATGATGAATTATTTTAAAATTTCATTTTCCTTTCATTTATAATCAGCAATAGAGAAAGACTTTGAAAAGGAAATTTTTAAATAATATTCATCAAAGACAATAATTTAGCTTTTCTTTAATAAAATGAAAATATAAAATTTTTGTTTTATAATAAATACCATATGTTACTTTGCGGATTCATAAATTAGAAAGGTTTCTTATTTATATTGATACAAACTGGAAATTTTCTGATCATTCAAGATACTGCAATAAACTGATTTTCCATGATCTTTCTTTTATGTAAATTGAACTATTTGTACAATAAAAAATAAATTGGTTTTATAGTTTTTGAACGTTTTCTTTATATATAGTAGTATGCTATTGGCCTCATTACAACACAGTATTGAGATCCGCCAACCTTCGATATGACCTCTAGTGGATTTTTTTGGAACTATTCAAAGGGTGAATCTTTTCAACACATGAACAAGCTTCAAGGTTAATATATATGCGAGAATTCTGGTAAACATAACAGGAATTTTGGATGTATGTACGAGATGCGAGCTTACATCTATCTCGTGATCATCTCTCTTCGTTTCTAATCAATGAGATGTGAGTATAGTTTTCGTCTATTCAAATAAAGAGGTAGTGGACATGTTTAAGCTATATTTAGGAGTAATAAATAGTAAGGAAAGTTAAAATAATTTAACTTTTAGCACTAACCATTTCAAACAATTAACAGCTAATTGTGGAGTGTATCTTTCGCAATTGGAATGACTTGCAGTGTTTTTAAATAAACGCAGTCTAGAAAAACTTTACAAAATTTGCATCACAGTACAGTAAAATCTCGATTTTACGGACTATAGGGTAGCTTTTCTTTAATAAAATGAAAATATAAAATTTTTGTTTTATAATAAATACCATATGATTACTTTGAGTATTCTGATCATTCAAGATACTGCAATAAACTGATTTTCTATGATCTTTCTTTTATGTAAATTGAACTATTTGTACAATAAAAAATAA